>JAKTUQ010000046.1:0-43477 GCA_030556775.1 Scheffersomyces quercinus | reverse complement strand
AATCATCTTTTCCAATGGATCCTCCCTCATGTTTGATCTAATGTCGTCTCTGGACAAGTTCAACTCGACCAATTCAAGTTCATAATCTGTGTCATCAGAGTCGAACTCAACATTCTGATCTGGTGTTTGGGGTGGGGGAGGGGGGGGGGGTGGGGGGGGGGGGGGGGGGGGGGGGGGGGGGGGGGGGGGGGATGTGGTTGTAAGTAAGTGTAAAAGCAACCGTTGTTTATAGTATAGTGTAGGGTTCTAATAGTGATATCTAAAGTAAATTGCTATTGTTCGTGGGTGAAAAGTCTATACATTCACCTATGAACAGAAGAGGCAGTTAGGAGATCGTGGTGTAGTAGATTGGCCAGATAAAGGGAAATGGCGTTATTAGTAGTTGTATGAAACGACGGCGGAAGCTACCTGTAGTAATTTAATCCGATTAGATAGTTGTAGTTTGTAGTTTGCTCACAATCAGTCAAAGTAAACTAGAAAGCAAGAACAATGCAAACGACTGAGAAAAACAGACCAATTCATTAAAAAAACCATAAGAGGATATCTTCGATAATATATAGACAATGCCAGATCCAAAACATCCCACAAGGAAGGAAACACTTTTTCTATTTCGCTAACACTCCCTGCTTCAAACTATATTATTATAGCACCCCCCCTGTACTAGAACACCCAAAGTAGTCGCAGCAGCAGAAAAGAGGAAGAAGAAGAATAATAAAAAGGTGAAAATACAGATAACCTAGATAATAATAGCGTAAAAAATAATGAATCTAAACCATACAAGACATAAAATTATATTTTTTCAATAAACCTGCGACAATCATAAAATAATGCGTTAAAAATAATTTTATAGGATGTTTTGCAGGTTAGGGGGTAGGGTTACTGATTTGGGGGAATTTGTGGACTGGTCAATCGGGTGGTTGGGAGGTGTAAGAGGTTTCAGACATTGGTCTAGGTGAATATACTTTGTTTACTGGTGATTAATTTTCTTAGTGTTGCGTAACCCTATTCCTGTAGTAGACTTCCTAATCCGGAGGTATATCTGCCAGCCCCAATACGTGGATACAGTCTTTGATTGCTCTTCCCGATAAGAGGTGTACTTTGGGTTCCAGTTCAGGGTAGCCCTCCAGGGAAGGTCCCTGTCCAGATAGTGTCACCGTTACCTATAGCGACGGATAAGTGGTGACATAACCACATAACCCCCTGAATGAAAGAAGAAAAAGGGTCAGCCACATTTGTATGGTCGAAGAAATAATCCAGCATTGTTGGTTCTTGTTTTGGAATGGTTACAATGATGTACTACGAAGCTGTACTGACACAGTAGATGCCCTGGAGTAATTACATGACAGGAAATATCCAGTTCTAATGAAGATTCGGCATTTAATGGCAATACTGTATAAGCGATAACTACATCAACTTTTGCGGCATTTTGGAGCGGCATCGTTCATATGTGCCATCATTAGCCAGTCGTATAGGGATCGTTAGCAATAGATAGATGTTTCTATGTCGTAGCAAAACTCATTTAATACGTAGATACAGGGATAGTTTCTTTCCTGGCATTTACCAGTTCATTTGCAAAATCGCTCTACTGATAAAATATCAGTTGTCAATTAGGTAATCGGTAAGTCCTGAACGGTAAGATAATATATTCGTTTTATTGTAGAATATGACGTTGACTCCCTCACGTGTCAAGTCGAAGAAGATTAGACCCGGAGTGTTCAATAAAACAGTACAAGTCAGTTGATTCATGCTTACATGGCGTGTTCACGTTCTTCCGAAAGATGTACCACGCTTCACGCTAGTTAATTTTCATTCAAAGCCATAGACCAACATTCGATTTATGAATGAAATGTAACAAGGGACTAGGTATGTGAGCATTCTTTCGCGGCTCGCTTTTGTACGACATAACATAGCAGAAGTTTGAACCACAGGTTCCAGCCTCTTGGTGTTTTCAAGCTGCAGAAGATGATGGTGACTATTCTTCTAATACGACCCTATGTGATGTATTGCAAAATCAATTGCAACTTTCATTGGCTAGAACTGAGGGTATTTACGAAATAATAACTACGCTATAAAATTTATTAATATTCATGAAGCTTACATAGTCAGTCTCGCGTACTAAAATCTCTACATTCCTGCTTGAATCAATCTGAATGAATCTCTATAACCTGCATAATACATTGTAATTGGACACTACCCCTAGTTAATATCTAGATTGTCAGTATTGTTATTGTTCTCTTCTTATGCAAGATTTTGAGAAATGAAAAATAATTACAGTTCATCGATATTTTTTAGATTTTGTTAAAACAAATGAGCCGCATAAACCCTTTTGGGGGTCAATACATGCAAATAATTTAAATTTTTGTCTTATATATTACATGTTTATCCAAGATTACCCTCTTTGCATACCCTTTGAGGGCTTTTTCAATACTTTCTACTTAAAGTCACTGAATTTCCTGGTTGAACCAACAAATTAACATATTTTTCCACTCCACCAAGTACCCCACTTAAACGCCCCCTTAAAAAATACTGTAGCCGTAAATACATCTTACCGCAGTATATAGGTGTATTTAAATTTAGTACTTTATTTGGTTCTAACCAGACCTAGACAACCTCCGATAAGATTCAGGGAACTTATCAATAACGACATTGTTGATTGTAGGAAAGAATTGTATTGGACTTAATAAGAAGCTATTGTTTGCTTTTGTAGCCGTAAGTACTCATGTTTTATGGCGCAATGTCGTGTGAACTGTCAATCATCGCAAGTTTAAGTAGAACTATTCCATTTCAGGAGTAAAAGATAATACGTGTGCTATCTAGATAGATACTAACTTTTATCTTTGAAGCGTGAGAGCCTAGTTTTCGTATCTCAAACGCCATGCCTCGTAATGATGTTTCCACTACTCCCGTTCCGGAAGCAGCAGTATTTTGTATCTGTTTAAGAACTGGAAAGTCTGTTCTTGGGTGCCAATAATTATTTGTGCGCGAAGTATGCGGGCTAATTCTGTTGATTCCATTTCATAACGAGCAGCATTTCAAGTATAATAGACGAGATACAGCTGAAATTGAACAACTGCCATCACATTTGACGATGTTCAACAGTCATCCTGGTTTGGATAGATTTCTGCCAGCTGTTCATTCATCAAGTTAGCTGGAATGCATCCTAAGGAGCATGGCATAGAGCAATAGTTGGTCTACACACGTACTCCATATATTCACTACCAGTCGCGATCAAATGCTTGGTACAAACCTTAAACTTCAGCTTGAGAGTGCGAACGAAAATATCTTATCAGGCCATATCGAGGACATTAAAGTTTAACTCTAAATAATTGCATTTCGTTGCAGAGAAGCTACGATAAAGGTTCATAACAAGTTGTATTGTAATTCGCGGTGGATATATACAAGCACGCAGAAGAAATTCCTCACGCTCTGATTGGTCCTCGTCTAACCTACGATCCTTATTGACTGCAAAACATCATTACCAATAGAACAAGCGAATATTTGGGCTCTGTATGTATGATATGGTACTGACTATTACTGTCTCTTCCTGAAACACGATGATGCAGCGGGTATACCTCCCCCTCCTTTTCCGGCTAGGTGTGCCTTTGCTCGCTCATGCCAAACTGCTGCCTTCATCAAAAATTTCGGCAAGAGTTCCGACAGTCTTCACATACAGAATAGACATGAAACTATCTGAAACAGGACTCTAGAGATGGTGGAAGAATGCCTACATTCAACACATCGATTAATACGGGTATTGCCCTTAGTTGGCGACTTCGCCTGAATTCCGTTACTCAACATTAATAATTCAAATATTTCGAAAGCCAAACGGCCATTCTCCTAGTATTATCTTCCTTTGGATGTTTTTCGGATTGTTTCATCCGCGACACTGTAGAATTATTGTTGAACAAAAGGTAGCCTCGATAAAAGCTCCAGTGCAACAGCTTATAGAGGTATTTTTTATTGATTCGCATGCACGATTTTGCAGGTTATGTGCGCCACAAATCGGGAAATTTTCTATCAGATTTTAATTCTTCCTCATGACTTTTTTTTGTTTAGGAATATAGGTAACGCCACTTCACGATTAAAAATATTCTTCAAGGATCTCGATAAAAAATAGCCATAATTGTTTGATAGCTGTACTAGCCTTTTTCAATTATCAGCATATGTACAAATCGCTCATGTGTAATTACTGCAAGATCTCGCAAGTTACTACGTCGCTGAGTTATGCTGCCAGGTAATGCCCGCATTTTAGAGCGAAAGAGAAGAATTTGAGAAGTCTAGGAGGAAAGAGAAAATGCAGGGATATCTGATCCCAATCTATTTTTATTTTCCTACTCTTCTACAGGTTAACTTAAAAGCTCGCTTTCGTTGTTGAATAAGGGTGATATGCACTTATGAGGTCTACGCTTCCAACGTAATACAACATGATACAAATGTTCCGAGTAACAACCTTGCAATGATGAATTACCTTCGTCATTTGAATTCAAATGATTGATTGTGTTATCGAATGACAATTACTAGTTTAGTTCATACTTCCTTTCATCTAATAAATCAAAATAAAAATCATCTTCAATCTTTCTTTTTTTCTGCATTACAATCCCGAAAATCCACGGAACTCTGCTCTAGAGAAATCGGCAGGGGTTATACCAGTAATACCGGCTCTAGTTTGCCTTGGGACTTTCTCCTCTTTACTGTTCAAAGATCGACGATCTTCGGTAAAGGCGTTTAGAAGTCACTATTTGTATAAAGGTTTGAAATACAAGGAAAGTAGCGTCCACTCTGTTTGTTCCACCTGATGTGCATCGGGTATCTTTGTTTCAAGGGTATATAGTCTTTGCTCGACGTGCAGCTGCAGTAGCACCTGAAACACAAACAGCCTAATAACATCCAAAGCACCATCAGAGATCCTTCAGCTTGCAGCTTCAAAGAGGCGGAAATTGGCTTATACGTCATGTTCACAGTATCATACAGATAAAACGCATGTTTGCGACATATTAATCATCTCATAGCAATCGCTGCCGACCCTCGCTCTTATGCTTGTCCCCTCACTTCTATAATATTACCGAGTTTCATCGGGAAAGGCGATGCGAGCTTGTAATTTTGTACAATGGACATTTTCTTTTATTAATAGTGTAGTCTTTTGATCAGTGTTGTCCCTCTTACTATGTCATCGTTGTTTCGGCAGAACAGTGCATCCTATACTTCTAGGCTTTCTACCTCGTGTTGTTCCGATGGTGCATAAATGTGTTCTACAAAACAAAATATTTGGATGACATTTTCGACGATCAACCACGGAAACTCTATCCTTCCTTTCAAGATAGACCACTGGGGGTGCGAAGTAAAATCACGGAACTACCCTTGCATGATGAGCTTCATATCTAATAAAATGTTCATTGCATGTATCTCTTCCTATTAGGCGTCGATGGAAATCGTACAAATAGGGTTATATGGAATCAGATAAAGTATTACAATCTATGTCTCTGTGCTGGGCGTGTTCTAGCCTTGGCGACATAGGCACCAGTACTGTGAAATTCGACGGAAGTTGATCGGGCTCTTGCTCCCATTTGGGCCATCTCTAGTAGAATTTATTTTATTTTTGTTGTAAATAATATTTTATTTTATCAATTTTTAAACTTGCGCACAGTGGTGCATGGGGGGCTAAAGGGGGGTACTGAAGAGGGGAGGTGGGGGAGAGAGTTCATTTTCGTTGTTTGACCCGCAAACATTTAACCTTCAACCTCTTCAAGGTTTATTTTACAATGCAATTAACTTTATAGACTTAGTTAATCCATACTTGGTGACATTCTTTGCACGTAAAGCTTGTTCAATCTTGTGCAATGGATTTCCATCGAGTCAAGGGGTCGTTCTCGCAAACACTCTCGTTACTCCTAATTCTTGCAAGAGTGTTCTCAACTCTTCAGATTAAGAAAGACATGCTCATGCTCGAGTATATTCGTATTTTTCGGGTAGTGTCTCGGAATAAAGGTGTACAGAATCTACTGCAACCAATCGTTTAGTTCGTGATGGTTATTCGAGATCCTTTTAGTTCAAAAGCAAAAATATCCTGTCCAAAAATTCTTGGACATGCAATGCGCGCCTATGGAAGAGATTCCTTTTTGGGAAATAACATACTTGCAGTTTATGATAGTGACCAACGACTGCAATAATCTTGTTCATGTAAAATGGGCTATCTCTGAGCCAAGATTGATCATACTACATCTACGACAACATAACTATACGGTGAATATACTGTGTAATGCTTTTACTGAATATAGTTTTGTTTCAAAATTATTGGTATAGAAGTACGAAAGTTCGTAAGTAAAATAATTAAACTATGGCTCCTCGGGCTCTTCCTTAGAATCGACATCCTTTCTTCGTCCGTGGTCTAAGTCAACATCTTGCAAATTAACCCATTTTGTTCGATTCACAAGCTTGAAGAAAACGAAAAGAACTCCAAAAAAGGGGAGTAAAATATAAGCATCCACCCAATTTCCAGCGTCGAATGGCTTGAAAAATGACCACCCTTGAATCAAGGCCAAAAATATATTCAATGCAATTCCTAGTATAGGAAGCACTGGAAACCACAAACCACGGTATGGCAATTCGGAGAGAGAGCGTCCTTGTAACTTCCACGCCTTTCTGAACCTAATTTGGTAGAAGCAAACGTTACCCCAGACGATGAAAACAGCTACACCTGACAAGTTGACAATGTAGCCATATGCTTTAGCCGCACCTGTGCTGATATTCATTAAGGAAAGGAATCCGAACAAATTCATGAGGATAACTGCCATGTATGGAACTCCACGACCGTTAACCCATCTTAAAAACTTGGGTGCTGCTCCTTCGTTAGCCAAATTGACTATTGTTCTGGAGCCAATATAGATAGAACTGTTGATGGCTGAAATGCAAGTAAGCAAAATAAAAGCATTTATCAAATGTGCACCCCCTTCCCAACCTGCACGAGCAATGGCAATTGTCATAGGCGACTTGAGTGTCTTAGTACCAGCGGACAATGATGGGTCATTGAAAGGAACAGTCAATCCATAACTCACTGCAATACCCATATATATAATCAAGATTCTCCAGAACGTTTGTCTAATAGCCAGGGGAACAGCCTTTGAAGGGTTCTTGGCTTCGGCTGCGGAGACTGCAACTATCTCTGTACCACTATAGAAAGTGGAAGCAAATACGAAAGTGGATGCTACACCCTTGAAGCCACCATTGAAAGCACCTGGATCATTCCAATAGTGAAATCCAAATGCTTTCTGGCCATGAATTCCACCAGCAACATAAATAATTGCAAAAATATAGAATGCAACCAAACCGACGATCTTTGTGAGGGCCAACCAAAATTCCGCTTCTCCGAATGCTTGGACTCCCAAGAACTGGAAAGCAAGAAAGAATACCCAGAAAATTAAGATATAGCCGTACAAAGGCACTTGGGGTCCCCAAAATTGCATAATGGCCGCTACAGTGTTATATTCATTAGCCAAAACTGCAATCCATATAATAACATAGTTCCAACCTACAGCAGCTCCGTACGCAGGATCTACTAGTCTATTGCCTAAGGTGGAGAAGGTACCACCAGTAGGATAAAGGGTAGCCAACTCTCCTAAAGATTGCATCATGGCGAATGCTATTAACCCAATCACACCAAACCCGATAATTAAGGAGGCGGGGCCATTTGCCAACGCAAGGAATGCACCGATAAGAATACCAGGACCAATGATCCCCGCGAGTGCAATGAGGGAGATGTGACGGTCCTTAAGCGTACGCTTGAGATGCGTTTGGTTATCTTCCACTGAAGCATCTAAAATGGATTCTGTATGGAGGTCCACTACATCCTCTTTTGAGGCAGAGTCCTGTAAGCCTTTGAAACTCATGTTGCAGCCCAAGTAGTTGTATAGAGCTCTATATTGGTTAAGGTCTCTGAATTACTATGGGACACAGGGTGAAATAATATGCACTGATAATAACAAATTTAGCGAAGAGAGAGCAATGGCAGTGGAACTAAAACGTAAGGGGAGTAACTGAAGAGAGTGAAACTTTCCTTGTATTACAATTCATAAACAAATACATATACATATGTATAGGTTTAGAATAATACAACTTTTTCAATATTTATATACTTGCAATGTACTAAAAGTGCAAGCTAATTTTCGGCAGTTCTCCACGTCGTATTTAAACAAGGGTAGATTTTATTAATTCCTGTTACTTCTTTCTTTAGCTACTTACGGCTGACTCTGCATATTTTATCTTCGACTAAACAAGAACTTCTAATAAAACGTCGAATTAAGTAATTGCAATGCCCTAGTTAACAATTGTGGAGATACGATTAGTAAGAGCACGTGACTTTTTGGCTCCACAGTTGCTTTTATTGTATGCCTACTATTTGCGTACTCCTTCAAGATCTATCTCGGGTAACTGAAACATGGACGAAGGGGTCCTAGCCTAACAAGTAGAAATGATACTTGAGTAGATTAGGCAAGCTTCGAGAGGCTACTAGAGTTTTACCTTGGGTTTTCTCCAACAAATGGTGAATTTTTCCACTTTTACGGGGGGTGGCTTGCTCAGACAATAAACTTCAAACGAAAGGGTACAGGGTTTTTGTTTATTCTAGAAGGGGGGGGTACAAAGTCTGTTTTATTACTTCTAATATATAAAATATATTTAATAGTTTGGGTTACGGGCTAGATAATTCTTTCATAATTTTAAAAAATTTCAAGATTATATTGTAAATTGTGTATATTTGGCAAGTCCCGGCATGACTCAACTATTGCGTGCTTGCCAGACTGAAGTGTGATTATTTACGATATCTAGTGAAAACCCAAACCATATTGGAACTATTTCACAAGACATCATGGTCAATTCTACGAAGAACTGTACACAACTAAGATTTGCAACCTCATATCGAATTGCATACAACGAGAAAATAATAAGATATAGCCTCGCATAATCTCGCATAGGACGTTTTTGAGTATAACCTTCGATAACTACGGTAGTATCAATCAACAAAGACTCATCTAATGTTATCTAAGTATCTTTGCTTTCGAGGGATACACATCGAGCAATTCAAAATGGGAATGGTTTGCTTTTGAAACTTGGAGTGATCCGTGAGGCATGCTTAGCTCTACCAAATCATCTGGGAATTTGTATTTTTCAAATTGATTTCTCCACTCAATACATGGCAACAGCAACTTGCCCAAATTTTTAGGCAATTTTAATTTTGAGAAGTTGGTGAATCCAGCAATACCTTCTAAATATAACTCTTCCAAAGTATCAGGAAAGACAATGGCATCACTTGCAACCAAAGACATGCTTATTATTTCTAGCTTCCTTAGCTGGCTAGGTAATTTTAATGAGGTTCCAAATATCAATTTTATCAAATATAATAGGTTATCCATGAATCTGTAAGGAATAATAGACAGGATAGAAGAGTCGCTATGATAATATTCCTCAGGATGCAGACGTACGTCGCTTATCCAACCGGACTTAGTTGATTCGAGCTTAAGCCGCAATTCACGTAGACATTCTGGGAACACTTCACTTGTGAGTATATGCTTTATAAACTTAGGTGTAAATATCCCGTCAATATCTAGTGATTTAAGTCTCTTAAGTTCTTCTAATCCTTTGAGGTTTTCCAAACATCCACATGCTAACCGTAAGTGTTCTATTGTACTAGGAAATTTCAATTGCGAAGGAGACTTCATGTCATTACAAACTACAGTCAAATGTGTAAGATTGGATAAACTCGAGAAGTCCCTAGCAGGGGCCACAGTATCTTTAATCTCAGTGTCTTTAATCTCAGTGTCTTTAATCTTAGTATCATTATTTTTTTCAATAGAGTATTCCAATTCCAAGGATATTGCATTAGTAACAATATTACTAGGAAAACTATACGAAGATCGTGTTCTGAGCGTCAACTTTTGGAGATTTTGCGGTACTAGCATCACCTTCTCTCCAGACCCGTGTCCCATAACCTTCCTTACGTCAAGAACTTCCAAGCTTCCAGGGAGATCACTTAAGTCATAAACATCAAAATCCAAAGATACCATTCTCAAGTATTTCAAATTATCAAGTTTTTCTACGATCTTGAAATCATCAAGTGTAAAAGACTCTACCTCAAGATTGTAAAGGCTATTTGGCAATTTCCACTTTTCCAACGAATTCAACAGAGGATCTTGGAGCACAAATCTTGTTAGATTCTGCAAATGAGAAATGTCAAGGCTGAAGTTATCGGTCTCGGGGAGACTAATATGTATTGTCAAGTCTTCCAAGGAATCGGGAAGTGGAAGTTGTTTTAAGGTCTGCTCTTCTGCAGAAGGAGATAACATCATTTCGAGTGATCTTAAATTCTTGGGTAGATGTTCCAAGTCGCCCATATTGAAAGATTTTCCACCTACGTTCAATTGGGTGACATTGGAGAGCCTTCTCAATTTTCCAAAAGTTTCCCAGTTGGACATATCAAAAGCAATACCCATAGTAGAGAGCGGAAGCGAATGAAACTGATACCTGAGCTCCTCAACTTCACTGCCAGTATGAAGCAAGTGAAAGTCGAAGTAGAAGGGGTATGCCAAGCTACATATTTCTTCAAAGCGCTGAATGTTGTAGTGATTAGCACTGGGGTAGATGCCTATTACAGTAGCATTAAGGAGTACACGAGGAATATGCCGATGCAATTGAAGGAAGTTTATATCATTGGTCCAAATTTCAGAGATAATGAGGTTGGCGTACTTATTTGTAAGTTCAACCAACGAATCCACATCAAAGCAAGGGAACAATACTTTCCCAAGATAATCGTCCAGTTCTCCAATGAAAACCTTTCTGTACAAAGTTGCAAGAACTAGTGATTGTAGTGGACTCTTGAATCTCGAAAGACGCTTTAATGAGACATAATCCAAGACCCGAATGATGTGATCGATGACGTTATCTGGCAAGGTATGGATGCTCGCAAGTATATTAAAAGTTGACATACAGCGTGAGGGTTATAGTAAAGTTCAAAAGCTTAATCTCTGCACTTCGTGAAGAAATCAGTAGAGTTTATTAACGATGAGGATTTGAATATTGATATAGATTAAGACTACCACAGAAAAGGACCAGCTGAATAAGGAAAGATGTATGCAAAACGACTAGTAATCAACTAATTTTCCACTTGAGAGAATAAGTAGTCAAATAAATGGCCTGCAAAGCACTACCGCTTTCTACAAGTAACCAATTCATGACCCTTGGATCATTTAGCGGATCACTTTATTAATTGAAGATTACAAAAGCCTCCAAAGCCCCAGCGCTACCACACCAAATTCCCCACAGTTAGTGAATAATAAATCGTCAGTGGATAGGAGAGTTATGGTTGAAGGATTATTATGTTATCCAAAGGGTTACTGATACAGGAAAGGGAGAATGAAAATGGCAAAGCCTTTGCTTATCGAGGACCTTTGATATATGATATGCCTTCGTAATTCAAGCCTCAATACCGTTTTTAGGTACTTGTGACCAGCAAAGTGGTCACTTTAACAAGAGCTGATGAAATCATGATAGCATCCCTCCAGGCATTCGAGAGACAACCCGGATTCACTACCCCTAGAGTGCAAAACAAAGAGAATCACTACGGAATATAGTGGGGACCGACCAAGCTTTCGTAAAACAGGTTCCACGACTGCCCTCAAGGACCGATCCGACCACACGATCCACACAAAAGACCACAGACGGTTGTATCAAAAGTGTCCGTGGCCCGTTATATGGCTTGATTTTCTCCATAAACAGAACCCATAATTCCATGGTGCAATAAGAATTTGAGGCAGAAACAGGAGTGTTGAAGCTAAGAAGAGAAAGAGAAGTAGAAGAAATGCATTACATATCAGTACGCCTGATTTGAATAAATGAAACAGGAAAACTTCGCAACTAGATTCAGAGCATATATTGATGACTATACACTCACAAACGACTATAATAGCCGATACTAGCAAAGAACTATGTTTCTAAAAGCATCAACTTTCACGATGAAGATGGCTATTTATATTTTTTCCGGTTTTCAGAGCTGAAATAGAGGGTTACCCGGATTTATGGCCACGCTAGGTATATGGTGTTAAAGATAGATATTACGACTAAGAGTTGGGCTCTGAAGTCGTGAGTGGGAGGAGCAAGTGGTGTCGTAGAGTAACTAGTCTAGACAAGGATCTGAGTGGTGGTTCTTCGAATAATTCTCCTTACGTTTCCTTCTAATTTTGGCGTACATTATGAAGTAATATATAAAAGGTATGGAACGAGAAGTGAAAAAGGTGGACGACAAATGGTAGTTGACTAGTGGCCAACATGCTTTTTTGGACCAGTCGATAAGATTGAAGTGACTGAATGATTTGTAGAATGTTTGAAGAACATCCGAGCCGAACTAAAGCGCAAGCTCGGATTAATGCTTCTTACGGCGGAATATCTATTCTGCAACGAGATTTAGTTCCTTAATCATGTTTCTCTGGTCTCAAATCCGATCTTCTTGGAGCCTCCAATGGATGCAATTGTGCCAAGTATGTGATGGCCCACATCAAGTAGCACATGGCCAAACATAATATCACGGACGATCTGAACACGGTTCTGTTCTCTTTTGGAGCAAAGATCCATGCCAACGTGGATAAAGCAGCAACAAAGATGAAGACAATTATGACAGTGTAACTATAGGTATATGTTAGTGATCTAATTCCACAAATTCTGCTGCGATTCCCAATCGTGTCCCAGTGGAAACCCGAATTCGTAGCTTGAACCGATTGGTCGAGGACTTCATTCCAAGCCCACCAACAGTCCGTTTCGGCTACCAATTGATCCGTTTCGCTTCTCAAAAACACCACTTACCCACTCATTTCCCGAATTTGGCTCTAGTATTTCTTCTTTGGGGGGGGGGGGGGGATTCAACAAAACACGGCTTCTGTCTGTATCCTCAACTCACTCCCTAATATTACACCGTCTTTCTTATCACAATTTCCTGTCTTTGAAAGTTCGTTTGTTAGAAAAATGAGAATTGGTGGTGACTGTATCTGCAGGAAGCGACTTATAGTGATACTGAGTTTGTATTAGTGGTATGTTATGGTAGTAGATTATGAGTAAAAGAGTGTCGAAGAGTATCTAAGAGTGAAGAAGAGTTCAGTATTATTGGGGGTGGAGAGGAAACAAATGTGCGTTCCTTGTCGTCAATATCGGCAGTGTGTTTTTAATCATTGTGTCCATTTAGTATCTATTCATTGTAAGTCTACTCAATATGTCTATTAGGTCTGAAAGTCATGTATACAGTGCAGTATAATTATAGCATGGTAGCATTGCGATATATGAGGGAGAAGAGTCCAACTATTCATTAATAGAGAGAGTCTCAATTTCTTATTGCTAGGAATAACAATGCACTATACATATTATAAAACGCCCTTCTGTAATCACAATTACAGCACACCACATCGCCAAAATCACAACCGTTCATGTAATTCATGTAATTCGGATCACCATATCAATTCGCTACTCAATCTCTAACTAAGTAGTCTCTCTACCATCCACAACTGCATATAACCATCTACCTACACACAGGAAATACTCTAAACAGCGTCTAACTTCCTTAACTATGAGAGATCAATTGAAGGAACACAATTGAATATGATCATGTTGGCTGTTAAGTAGGAAGAAGCATCAGCAGTGAGACTATATCTGGATAGGAGAAAAAGTAGCAGAAACCAACAATCAGTGTTGACTCTTCAAATCTGCCACAATAATATTTAATCCTACGGATTGTTTGAATTGACTAGCAATTACTGTTCATCATTGTCTGTTCATAGGTGATATTCAAGTGTTAACATACTCATTGAAAAGCACATTTGTGTTGGAAATTGAAAGGCGAGTCTACTAATTCGCCTCACAAATATCATAACTCTTCCAATCACTTCCCACTCTTCGTCCACCATGACTCAAGTCACCCAGAAGTTGGCGGAGTGGATCTTCAACGTCCTTCAACCCCAATACATCCACAAGGAATTGGCCTTCAACCACATCTGTATCTTTCTTCTGCGCCATTTACGACAGAACCTCAACTTCGCCATTAGAACAAAGGTATACACTTCAATAGACTCGGGTCAGTCCAATCTTCTTGTCAACTTGTTTGGTTCGATCCCCGTAGATGGAGACATCTCTGTACCAGTTGAAATCTGGCTCCCATTAAGCTACCCGTTCACAGATGTTAATGCGCTAGAAATCGATAATGGTGTGCCAATGGTGTACATCGTTCCAGATCATTCCAAAAACTGGTACTTGAAACCAGGTAATTACGTCGATACTCTGGGAAGATTCTATCATCCTTATCTTTCCCGTTGGTTCAAAGAAAACGCAGTAAAACCAACACAAGCAAGTAGTTACTCGGTAACCGACTTGCTTGATTTGATACAGGAAGCTGTAGTGAGCAATCCACCAATCTATAGTCCAATGAGCAATGGTCCGATCCAGAATTCTGTATCTGTTTCGCCTCCTCCCTTTAATAATGGAACGCCACAATTGCCTCCCAAACCGCCGAAGATTCCAATTAACGCAAGAGGGCCCTCGAGCACGCCGACCCCTCTTGATCGCCAGAACCTGTATCACACTCCTCAACCTCCTTTGCCTCCTCATCCACTGACGCAGCATACTCAGCAGAATGTACAATATCAACAGAGTCCTCAGTTCAATTCACAACCAATTGTGCAACAGGACACCCAGTATTCTCAAAGTAGTCAGCACTCTGACTCACAGCAGCCTTATCCTTTAAGCCAGCAAACTACTGGCTCGTCGTCAGGACCGCCACTTCCTCAAAAGCCTTCAAGAACATCGATTGATAGTCCAAGAAGAGAGTTCACCCCTCAAGACAATATCCGATCTCCTCCTCCTCCCTTCAGTGGAGATAATAGAGGAAGCGGCCCTTCCATTCCAGATAAATACCGATCTCCTCCTCCTTTACCAGCAGAATTGAGAGACGCACAGTCTCCTCTACCTTTTGCCGGATCTCCCAGACCTCAGACCAACGGTAACATGCAACGCCAGCAAGTACATAGTCCCGCGGAGAGATTTACTCCGCTTCAGGGAACTCCACCTACCAGCCAGAATCAAGCATGGAACTACTACCAATCACAGATACAACAACAACAACAACAACAACAACAACAGCAACAGCAGCAACATGTTCCACCACAGCAGTACAATCGTACGCATTTAGCAACACCAATCCAAAAGGATCCATCTATAGATCTACTTGACAGTGATACCACGGCAGGACCACAAGCGATCACAGGAAGTAATACAGAGCATAGACAGATTTTAGAGCAACTTGCCAATAAGATCAATGCTTATTTGACGGACGCTTATGGAGATAGTATTGACAATTCGCTTCCTATGGTTAGAGAGACGCAGCAAAAGGTCGATGCCTTATATGGACAATTAAACCATATCTATCAGCATGCTACCGAAAACTCTACCAATCTTGAGAACCACATCTCATATTTGACCCAGCAATTGAGCAACATCACGGAACTCAACAAGGATCTTGCAATCCTCGATGAAATCAATGCACAAAGTGCCGAGTATGTTTCTACGAGCCAAGGAACTAAAATCCATTTGGATGACTTGATTATTCCGGATCTGCCCTTAGTAAAGCAGTTGTATGAGACAGTACTGGAGATCAAGGCGATCAAGGACACAATCAACTTAGTTAGTGGAAGCTTTCATTCCGAGAAGGAAATCATCAATGACAATAGAATAGATGTATGTGTCAAGACGGTGAGAAACTTAGGCAGAGAATTGTTCTGGTTAGAGCTTACGAAACAGGAGATAGCACATAATATCATGGGCTTACCTCCAAGCTAGCGTCATAGATAGTGTACATGAAGCTCTAGGAAGTCAGCTGGGACAGTCGTCAAGTAGTCATAGCATATGTAATATCATAATAAAGAAGCAGCAGTAATAATAGAAAATAGGAAAGACATGATTTTATGCATTCACGTTAATTGTGCAGGAGGTACTTACAGTAGTATGATGAATATCTGGTAGGTGAAGAGAGTTAGGAGAGTAAAATTGATACTATGGAAAAAGAAATACTGTGGAATAAGAGATAAGAATAGCAATCTTTGAATCACACTAAATCACCCCCGCACACTATCAGAAGGAGATAACTCAACTCTACATCTCATAAGCTTTATCCTCTTCCTCTTCCCATTCCAAATCAAAGAAGAATTGCTGCAATTCGGAAACAGATGGTAGCGCCGTTCAAAGCTCCCAATTTTCCTATTTTCTTTATTTCATCACACTACCAAACGAGGTAGTATGAACGATATGAGTTCATCATTCAGCACCATCTTTTAATATTTCTTCAATTAAACGGAATAGATACCTTCCATAAACCCCAACTGGTGCATACAATTCCAATTCAGCTAACATTCACCACCTACATCTCCTACAACCTCTCTTCATCTCTCTCACCAATCCATCTCCACCTCTTCTCGCTCCAGACATCTCGAGAGAGCCTCCTGCACACACGCGAGCCGCACGATGGAAACTTTTCAAATTTTCATTTTCGCTTTTTCTTATGAGCCTTTTGAAGAGAAGAGGTTTAAGGTAGAGGAAAGACATCGGTTGTTCATAAAGTGTTTGTTTAATATCCAGTAGCCATGTCTGACGAATACTTCATCAAGCCAGAAACGGTTGCGCCATCTAACGACACTTCCGAGTGGCCGTTATTGTTAAAGAACTACGACAAATTGTTGGTTAGAAGCGGACATTACACCCCTATCCCAGCAGGCTCTTCTCCATTGAAGAGAGACATTAAGTCGTACATTTCATCAGGTGTGATCAACTTAGACAAGCCTTCCAACCCATCTTCCCATGAAGTCGTTGCTTGGATCAAGAGAATCTTAAGAGTCGAGAAGACCGGTCACTCTGGTACCTTGGATCCTAAGGTCACCGGTTGTTTGATTGTCTGTGTGGACAGAGCCACCAGATTGGTCAAGTCCCAGCAAGGTGCTGGTAAGGAGTATGTGTGTATTGTTAGATTGCACGATGAGTTGAAGGATGCCAAGGACTTGGGCCGTTCCTTAGAAAACTTGACTGGTGCTTTGTTCCAAAGACCACCATTGATCTCTGCTGTCAAGAGACAGTTGAGAGTCAGAACCATCTACGATTCCAACCTTATTGAGTTCGACAACAAGAGAGGTTTGGGAGTTTTCTGGGCTTCCTGTGAAGCCGGTACTTATATGAGAACCTTGTGTGTCCATTTAGGTATGCTCTTAGGAGTTGGTGGTCACATGCAAGAGTTACGTCGTGTTCGTTCCGGAGCTTTAGGCGAGAACGACAACTTGGTTACCTTGCACGATGTCTTGGACGCTCAGTACGTC
The DNA here is from genome assembly GCA_030556775.1 of Scheffersomyces quercinus. NCBI lineage: Eukaryota > Fungi > Ascomycota > Pichiomycetes > Serinales > Debaryomycetaceae > Scheffersomyces > Scheffersomyces quercinus. The sequence goes on along the minus strand of JAKTUQ010000046.1, from coordinate 26,096 downwards.
TATGACAACACCAGAGACGAGTCTTACTTGAGAAAAATCATCCTGCCATTGGAGACCTTATTGGTCGGATACAAGAGAATTGTGGTGAAGGACTCTGCCGTCAACTCTGTATGTTACGGTGCCAAGCTCATGATCCCAGGTTTATTGAGATACGAAGAAGGTATTGAATTGTATGATGAGGTCGTTTTGATGACCACCAAGGGTGAGGCCATTGCTATTGGTATTGCTCAAATGACCACTGTTGACTTACAGGGTTGCGACCACGGTGTTGTTGCCAAGGTCAAGAGATGTATTATGGAGAGAGACACTTACCCAAGAAGATGGGGATTAGGCCCAGTTGCTCAAAAGAAGAAGCAATTGAAGGCTGACGGTAAGTTGGACAAATTCGGAAGAGCCAACGAAAACACTCCAGACAGCTGGAAGAAGGAGTACAAGGACCACGACGAAGAAGCTGCCCCAGCCGTTCCAGCCTCCAAGCTCGTTGCTCCAGAAGTACAACTTCCAAAGAAGACCTTGATTGAAGAGGTTGAGATTGAAGTAGAAGCTAGCGAAGGAGAACAGGAGGAGAAGAAGGAGAAGAAGGAAAAGAAGGAAAAGAAAGACAAGAAGGAAAAGAAGGAGAAGAAGGAGAAGAAGGAAAAGAAAGACAAGAAGAGAAAGGCTGAAGATGATGAGGAGAAGTCTGAGAAGAAGAAGAAGTCCAAGAAGTAGTAGTCGTTGTCGTTGCATTTACCATCACCGATTTTTATCTCGCAAAGTGCCCACTTTGTTGCCAGCTTTGTTGTCATTATCCGATACTGTGACAAAGCAAATACGCATATTTACATTCTGTACATTTAATTTTTTATACACTAGTTTTGAAGTATACATATTACTTATTAGAAGGCGAAGTAGATGCTGTAGATCTAGAGATCGTAAGTATGGTCTATATATAGTAGCAGTTCAAGTTAGCTATGAAGTGATCTACAGGGAGAGTTTAGAATATGTAACCTTGTCGTCTCTATTGATAACACAAATAAATTAGCGATACTAACGCTATATTGGTGGTCGCCTTGCTAAATGTGTACATTCTCTAGGACAAACTTAAACTTGTCACCGAGACTCTTTTGGAAGTACTGGAGTTGGAGTTCTGCCATGTTGGCTCTCTCATTCTCGCCGCTTGTCTTAAAGTGCTGTACTAAACTCTTCAATATAAAGATGCTAACGATCTTATCGAAATCAGAACCGTTTGGTGTTGAGACTATACTTAGACACTTTTCAAAATAGTTGTTCTTCTGCTCGATATCATTAGTCATAGTGAAGAGTAAGTATTTCACAAGATTACTGATGAATGGGAAGCATATTGACTTCTCGTACTTTTCATATACCCGGACAATTTCAGATATTCCATGGGCGGTATTATCTCCAGAAGAAAGATCCAGAGAAAGCTCAACAAGCACTTGGTATGTCATTCGAAGCAAGTCGTTCGAAGAAGCGAACCCCCGACTGAAACTATTCGACGTGGATTTGATTGCAAATGCCTCATTGAGATCTTTATATAATTGATGACTCAACTTATGATAATCTCTCATCACATCACCTCTCTTCTCAGCTGGTACCTTGGCTGCTTCTCTTAACTCAAACATGGCTAGGATGAAAAGATGTAGCGTCGAGAATACGAACAATTCAGAGAATTCTTGCTTTGGTGCAACAATAGCACTGCCAATACCAATATTTGAACGCAAATGCACATCCAAATTTACCATATTCTCTTTAGTAGTCAAATTACGAACTTTGAAGTAATAATACTTAGAAGCTTGCAAGTCACCCTTTTCATGGTAGTACAAGGCAAACAAGTAGAATACCTTCGGCAATAATAGCAGATAGTAGTCAAATTCTCTATTCGTAAACTTTCGATTGTTGTACGCCAGCATGAACTCGTTCAAATAATTTACTGACTTCCAATCGTTATTGAGAAATCCAATCCAAGCTTGGTAGCACTTAATACTATATTTCATGTACTTGAGTTTAACCAACTTATCCAGTAATGCAACTATAGTAAGTTCTCTTTCTTCTTCAGAAAAGCTTTCCAATTCTGTCACCTGCTTCTCAATAATTTGCAAGCACTTATCGAATACCTTCTTAGACTTTTTTTTACCGTTTGCAGCTTCACCCATCAAATGAACACCAGTTAGAAAGTAGAACATAATTACAAATTCGTCCGAATTAAGCCATGCTATTTTGTATGAGACGCTGGTATCCAAATGGTTCAAACTGTACGGAACGGTGAGTTTGAATATACCATCTTCACTCCAAGTTCTCCAAGAAACCTTTTGTTCAGATGACATTAACGAGCTGATGGATTTCATCATTTTACCGGAGAGTTCAAAATCATTGTTCTCGATACATGCATAATATCTCGTGATATAGCACATGGCCTTCAATTGAATAGGTAATTCATTTACCGTATTAATAAATTGCTCTGCTTCGTCCAACAATTCTATAGCTACTGTCGGAGAACCTCTATAAAGGTGTAAATTGCTTAGGTGAAGCAAACAGTAAGAGCGAATTAAAGGGTCAATTGAAGGCCGTTGTGTCAAACTTTGTAGTAATATGACTGCAGTGTCTGGATCTTGAGACAATAAGTTGTCAATCTTTAATAAGCTGAGAGTATCTGCAAATTCTTGCAAACCTCTTTGTTCATAGTATGCGATCCTCTCATTCAAGTAGTTGAACAAGAGATGTGAGCTAGATTTCTCTATGATTTGAGCTTCTAGGAATTCGCTTATGAACAACACATCAGTATAGTTGTTTCTCTTGCTTATTGACATTGCTTTGTTGACATATTCGTCGGCCTTTTCGATATTTTCGGTTTCGGAAAAGTATATATTAGCCAATTTGAAAAAGACAATCAGTTCCACGTACGGAGTCACGACATTAGCGTGCTTCTTAATAACCATCAACAAAGCCTGAATGGAGAGCTTGACCATGTTGAAGTAAATATTCCTGCCACTCCAATTATTAGTACGTATAACGTGTTCATGTGCCTTCTTCAAGAAATAATCTGATGATATAAGCAAGTTGTCAATTACAAGCTCATTTTTCTTTGATCCATGGTATCCAGCAACAATGGTTTCTAATGAGTTTGATTCATTCTCTTGTTTTATTTTTATTCCTATATCTTCTTTCGGATCTGCCTCTATTGGGCGATCAGAAGACAGAACAACATCGCCGTTTGAGGCAAAAGAGTCCTCCATTGGCTCTTGCTTTACTATCACTGGAACCAGATCTTCTGTTTTTTCAGACTCCAATCCTTCTCCATGTTCAACTCCAACTACTCTTTCTCTGTACATTGCTTCAGGTCTCCCTCGGGCATACCGCCTATCAGAGATCGCAAATTGGTCAAATACATTACTGTTGACATGAATATTATGACGAATATGTGTCTGTGTTTGGAAGTGTGGAGGTAATGTAGACAAATTAGGACGCGTTGGATCATATTCTTCTACAAAATCCGAACTTGGATCAAAAGGAGCATCATTGGTGAACATATTGGGTCCGTTTGAAGGCTGTTGACTGTTGTTGGACCCATTCATTGACGTAGCGTAGGACGGTACCAGGTCTACTGTGTCTGCATTATACGATGATGATGCCGTATTTCTTTCCTCCAGATATGTACTAGCTTGTTGAAATCCCTGTTGAAACAAGTGCTGGTATGAGTTATTTTCCATACTGGAGGAAATACTATTACTGTAATGAGGAATAGTCCCTTGAGGTACACTATCTCGAGTTTCATTACCAACATAAAACTGATGTGGTGTTGAATTAAGCGAATTCCCCACAGGGGATCGCACAAATCCAACTGCTGGTTGTGAGGGGTCATAGTTGTCGTGGATACTCGTTAAGCTGGGTTTGGCTGGATCGTATTCTTCATCGTTCGCCGGTATCACGAACGTAGGAACAGATGCTGAGCCCGTCATTTCATCAGCCGGGTGTGAATAGTAACTTTGGTAAATTGGGTTCTGGTTGCTCGGGTACGAGTTAACTCCATTCGCTGTGTCGTTTGGCATAACATGGTGTGGTTCATAGTTCAGCATATGAGATGAAAGACACTGATTGATGCGACGTATAATTGGCTATAGAAGAAAGATAATTCACTACTATCACCTCATGAAAACACAAACCGAGACACCAATTTTTTCAAATAAAAGTAGTTGAATATGACAATACGGATTCTTGGAACAAGAATCTCTCTTTATATTTACAGATATTCAATCGTAAGACTATAAGAAGTAACTTCAAAGAGAAAGATCACCTATCTTCAAATTCAATAAAAGCCTTTTACTATTTTTCATTTAAAGACGCGAAAAAGTTTTATGGTAGCGCGCGTTAAAGAATGGCTGCAATTTAGTGAATGGATGGTAGACGCATGCATTGTAGATGGAATATATGGAGATACCGATAGAGATTTGCATTCTTGCAGTATAGATTTGTATAGAGTGGGTTGGATATGGATATTTCAATGATTTTTAAGCGATAGGTCTATTCACTAAAAAATAAAGCTCTAGTTTCTTAAACATTATCTCATTATCTTATCACTTGGATACTTTTGCAACCTCTTTCAAAAGACAACTACGTCAGTTCTAGTAGATTAAACACCTACATTTAAGTCTAATAACGATGGATCTATAATATTAAAAATACAACAATAGAAAAAAAAAACTAAATATATGATCAATGTGCTAACCTTCTGGTCTGGATCATTCCACCAGCAACTGATTACCGAGTCTGCTAGTTCGTACATCCATTCTTTTTATGTCTTGTACCTCAGTACACTCTTCACCTATCTCCACTCTTCCTAATCGCGTTTCAAGCTTTGGACTTCCATCTGCAATTGTCTTCTCTTGAGTCTTTCCTCGCTCAACTCCACCTCATATTGGTCTTGGATATTATTCACTATCTTCTTAAACTCCTTCCTCAAAATTGCATTGCTCATTCCAGAATAGCTAGCTGAGACTGGTCTCAGGATATCTTCGTCCTCACTTAAAGTATCATGGGGCACTTGTAACAGCTCCCCTGTTATAGGGGATACTTGCGTTTGGAGAAGCGAATTGTCATGAGACATTTTTGGAGATGCAAGCGAGTAAGATGATCCATTTCCTGTTCTCATTCCCAAACGATCCACTCTCAACTCGTTCAATTCACGACGAAGTTTTGCAATCTCCTTGTCTTTGTTCATGATAGCTTCGTTAGTGTTGCTATTAGTGCTTGCATTCGATGGAGCTCCAATAGCCTTATTCTTAGTTTGCTCCTTTTCTAAGATGTTGATCTTCTTTCTGTAGTCTTGGATCAACTTCAGCGAACTTTCACGAGAGAGTTCGTACTCCTTAGATAAGTACTGGTACGAGAAACGAAGATCATTGAGTGCAGTCTTGTACTCCAGTATCATCTTGTCATTCACTGTCTTAGATGGAGAGAACGAGGAATTCGAGAAAAATGAAGTATCATTGAGAAGAGAGTAGTCGCCCCTCTTGCTAGGGGTATTATTAGTGGAAGAAGTCGATGTGGAGAAGCGTCCATTTCTCACAAGATTGTTATTGTTAGTGGTGGCTTCTACTTGAGTTGGGAATTCTGTGTCAGAGCCAAGAACCAGCATGTTATTTTCTGCAATTGGTTGGCTTTGAAGGAGAATTTCGTCGATACAATTTTGAGCCCATTTAGTTCTGTTCTCCAATGAGTCTTGAGCCATAGGTGGTGAAGGCAATGTCACATTTCTTTGTGCTGCGATAGACACAATATGAGAGAGCATGGAGTCGAATGACTTCAACACGTCATTGTCATTTACACTTGGTCTTCCTGGAGAGTTCAATGGGGAGGATGCACTTGTTATGTTGTTATTAGACTGGCGGTTGCTGCGAAGATGGTCCTCGAATGCATTGCCGCTAGTAGACAATTTAACGTCTTCCACGTATCCCAAGACAAGGCAAGCGAGGTTGTGGTTGTTGAGTTTAGTCGTGAGGGTCTCTAAATGAGTGTTCACGTTGATGAGTTGGTCTTGAAGCGATCCAGTCAGCTTGAGGATCTTAATGATAAGCTTAGCATCAATGGGGTTGGAAGATGTGCCATTAATGTCAATGTTTTCGCCACTGTTATGAAGGTCTTCCATGACGATGTCGGCGATGAATTGTTGTGCAAGGGTGATCTTGGAGAGTAAGTAGCGTTGCTTCTCTTTGCTTTCACCTATAGCGTTTTTCAACAGCTTCAAACTTGAAAGCGAGAGAATAGCGTCTTTGTTGATCTTGCTAGTGTCGAAGATCGAGTTTTCTATCAAAACCTTTAAGTTAAGGTAGTTATGCGTGTTAGCGTTCTTGTCGATGAAGCTCTCCATTTCGAACGTTTCATCTTCTACTGAAGACGGCGTGGTGCTGAGACTCAACGACAGGTACAGCGAGTCGTTTCGTATCGACACATTGCCGTCATTGATGCTGGATTGTAAGTGGGAGTTGAACAGGTCCTGGAGAACCGGCGTGCTCAAGAAGTTCAAGTCCTGAGTGCTAGGCGGTCTGCCTTTACTGTTGGACTCGCTGTTGAGTTCCATTAGCTTCAGGCGGAATTGCTCCTGGAGCTGGAACTTCAAGAGGTCGCTTGTAGTGTTGGTCAAGTTATAGTTCGACGACGAGTCGTTGTGGGTGTTTCTGAAGGGCGAGCTCTTCTTGAAGGCGTCCGGGTCGATCATGGCTGGATATACGAAATGCTAGACGAGGACAGAGTAAGAAGACCAAACGGAGGAGGTAATGACTTTTTTGGCTATACGGATTCGCTGCTCACAACAGACTGGTGATATCGATATTTCTGCTCCAACAAACTGCAGATTTGGCCCTATAACAATCACCTTCACTACTGGCAAACAGTAAATAAACTCCAATTATTGTTTACTTGCAACACTTCTAACGATCATCTCTCTCACTATGAAGATCGTGAGAGGCGCCTCACCCGAAAAAATGCTAGACGCTCACTTGAGGAGGAGAGTGCACAGGAAGTGTGCCAGCAAGCTCAATGGAGTAATGGAGAGACGCGTTTTGTAGGAGATGAAACGGGCAGTTCCAGAAGTAGTGGCAGAGAGTAGCAATGGGGCGAGGACAAGCATAGAGGTGCAGCTTTGAGTGAATAAAATAGAGGAAATAGAAAGGGAGTAGAGCGTAGAGTGTAGTTATGACAGTTGGAGCAGATTGAGTTTAGGTGGAAATCGAGCTAAACAGGAATTGGGGTGGCCACAAACAGTACTTACAGAGAATTGGCAAGTTGTCAGAACTCATGTGCTTATTGTATATTTGTAGTATGGTGGTGTGATGTGGACTCTGTTTTAGCTTCTTTCCCCCAAATGTCACTGTGCATACAGAAACGTCGTAGTGAAAAATCGGAATTGCAAAAAAATCCAGTCGCTTTTCCACATCAAGAACTTGTCAACAGAATTCGAAGAATTGGAAGAAAATTGCACCTTTGATGGCTCTGTTGTCGCTCGGGATCCGGCTCTTCTCTAAAACTCTCTTTGTGAGCCACCGCATGTCCCGATTGTCTGTTATTCTAATAGTACAAAGTCTTTCAGCCCCCACATATACCTACAGCGAGTATCTGTAGCGACCGCGAACCGGCCCAAAATTCTCGGTTGGAGCCTAGAAACAATCCCTTAGAGAAGCTTTCTTGTGGTTTTTTACACATTGTGCTTGATCCACTAATTTCGTATCTCTAATGAAATACAAAGGGTCTCATTTTTACACTTATTACTTCATCATTCACGTTACAATGACCATTATATCTATGGACCCCCCTTGCTTCAACCTCGTTTAAACTGCCCAAGGCTAACGTAGGAGGTCGCTAACAAATGCTTTTTCTCTTCGCCTGCAACCGCAATTTCAACTCCATGCATTTCTCTACATCTATGTTTACATCTCGATCCCATAGGAGGCACATGGTCGCGTCTTTCTATGTGATCTGTAGTCCCTACAGGAGATCGCCGAAGGTGTTGCATCCGATGTCTATACTCTATATCCATTTCCACGTGATTACAAAACATCCATGCCTCTAATTTGACGTGTTTTAGTGCAATATGGTCATGTGACTGAAATATCAGAATCACAATATTCAATTTTAGTTTACTGTAATGGGGGACACTCTTACCTAAAGTTTAATGGTTACAAGATGTCTCAAGTTGACGTGTCGAAGCTTCGGTTACAAGATCCGCTTAACAAGATTGCTCCCAAACGAAACGGATCTTCCACGATACGGTATGTCACCTTCAACGTCAATGGTGTAAAGACTCTATTCAACTATCATCCCTGGAACAAATTGAATCAAGACTATAACTTGCTCTTCAACACATTGCAGGCGGATATAATAACACTTCAAGAGTTGAAATTGACCACTTCCACACTCTCAAGCATCAAAAATATCGGACATTTGCCGAATTTCAAATCGTTTATATCTATCCCAAAGGTTAAGCGAGGTTATAGTGGTGTAGGGTTATTCGTACGGATTCCAGATGAAAATGCATCTCCTGAAGTACGACGTAATTTGCAAGTAGTTAAGGCTGAAGAGGGCTTAACGGGTTATTTATCTTCTGCAAGTAATGCTTCCATATCGTATAGAGATTTACCAGCGGATAAGAGCATTGGAGGCTATGACACTGATCTAGACGAAACTACTGGTTTGGACTTGGACAGCGAAGGACGATGTGTCGTTATAGAATTGGCCTGCAATTTGGTTATTTTTGCCCTATATTGTCCAGCAAATTCAATGGGGACGGAAGAGGGGGAGGTATTCAGAATTAATTTCCTCAAGACGTTATTTAAGCGATGCTACAACTTGAAGTTTAAGATGGGCAAAGAGGTGCTAGTCATGGGTGATATCAACGTATGCTTGGACTTAATTGACAGCGCAGAAGGAATGAGTGATCGTCAAAAAGAGAACTTGATTCAACCCACTTCGGATGGAATAAGCTTTGAAACCGTCAACTACGAAGAGTGTAATAACTTTAAGAAATCGACCGCTGGACGTTCGATATTAAATCAGTTCACTATTCCTGGGATGCAGCACAGTCTTTTGGTGGATCGTAAGTCAAGCTCAAGTGGTATCGAGCCATTTTTATATGACACAACTAGATATGTTCAGGGCCGCCGAATGAACATGTATACTGTATGGAATACTATGACAAGCGCCCGTGCTGTGAACTATGGTTCACGAATTGACTTGATTCTAACAAGCTGTCCCTCGATGGTTCAGAGGGTATCTAATTCTGATATCTGGCCCTTCATTCTAGGATCTGACCATTGCCCCGTTTTCACTGATTTTGATGTCGAAGAGGACAAAGAAAAAATTACTGGATCAGAGAACAAAAGTATATCTACTGCTGTGCCAGGAAAACTTGAATTCGAAGCAAAGTACTACTATAAACTTTCTCAGGCTGTCGATATTTCAGCTCTTTTCTCGAGAAAAAGATCTCCCACCATAGATTCCGAGTCATCGAATTCAGGCCAGAGCAGTATAAGTAGGTCAGATGGAGAGGTAAAGCGCTCTAAGATGGAACCAATTGTTTCCAAACCCAAATTGAAGTACGTGAGTAGGAAAGTTCCAAATAAAGTTGATGGCCAAAGAGGTATCAATTCATTTTTTGGTTCGAGTACCTCGAAAAACTGATAAAAGTCAGAAGTAAAGACATAAGCATCATTAGAACAAAATAATCTCACAATAAATTCATTACAAATGGAATTATCATTTTAGATTATAATATTAATTCTATAAAGAATGTATGTTAATAGAGATGTGACTAGCAGTGGTAGTCAACTTCTATGGACGCTGAACATTCGATTTTGCCATATACTGCGACCAAACAAAGAAGGTACGCAAAAAAACAAGGCCACAGAAACTGGCAAAAATCGAAATATTACTGCAATATGCAAGGCAAAGAGAACTTTGAAATAAACCCAGTTGTAAATATGATACAAACCCTTCTTTGGTTGTGGAACTAAAATAATGTACAAAAACTTGGAGTTTGTTTCTTCTTGTTTCTCCAATCAAGACTTACGGAATTCACTCAACACCGGGTAGATTGACTCGAAGGCAGCGTAGATTTCTTCTCTTTGTTTAGCACCAGTCAAGACAATCTTACCAGAAACGAAAATCAACAAGACAATTTTAGGCTTAACCATTCTATAAATCAAACCAGGGAATAATTCAGGTTCATAAGACGAGAAAGTTCCGTGTGAGAATGCCAAACCTTCTAATCTGATTGGGAATTTGACATCACAAGATCCGACGATGTTTTGAATCTTGAAATCGGTGAACTTGGCGTTGAAACCCAACTTCTGAATAATTCTAGCGTACTTTCTAGAAGCGAGTTTAGAATCATCTTCAGACTTGGCACCAGTAACAACCATCTTACCAGAGGCAAAGATCAAGGCAGTAGTCTTAGGTTCACGAATTCTCATAATAACAGCGGCAAAACGCTTAGGGTTGTACTCAGCGTTACGCGCGTGTAAAGCGATTGTTTTCAAGTCCAAACGACAGTCCAAGTTAACGGTAGCAACGATATTCTGTAACGTAGGAACAATACCTGACGTAGCACCATCATCTTCGTCCTGCTTTGGCTCGATAATCTCGGCTGTGTCTTCCTTTTTCACGATATCCTGCTGAGGAATCTGCTGTCCCAATTCACCCTTGTTCTCACCATCGAAACCCTGCGGAAAGATTAACGAATTCTTAGCGGTGAATGCCTTGGCTTGAGCCGGGTCAGTGGGCAACTTCAAGGAGTCCATGGTTTACTTTATATGTGTATAATATGAATTTATATGAGGAGCTGAGATAGACAAGTCAATGTATCCCAGAAACACTTTTTTTGAATTTTAAGCGCCAAACCTATGTAAAGAATGTGGTTATGTGTATTTTATTATCTTATTCCTTTATTATAGTTGATGACTATATAAGATTGTAATATCTATGGATGGCAAAATAGTACAAAATCTTTCTAAATGCTTCCCCACAAAACAAATAGACAGAAATTGAATGAGACAGAACTGTATACAGGAGATATAAAAACGGTACCGCGAACAAAAAAACAGGAATTGGGAATTCGCCGTCTATTTATACTAACGGCGTGATATCCGGGTAACCCTACCGTTGACAATTGCTTTAAAAAGAAATGCGATGGCAAGCGCAAAAATTTCACTATCTAAGTATACATTTAGCTAGTAGATATGCTATATGAGTAAAAAGGTTGACAAGACGTACAAATGGACGTCTGTAATTGTGCTGAGAACTGTAAAATGCAAGTAGGGCCGCTCTTGGCCACTTTTCTGTGGTCCGAACGTGCTGTTTGGAGGTATTTGACCGACAACTTTCCTCTCCTAGTAGAAGTAAGAATTCATCGGAACCAATGATGCTGAAACGACAGACATGTAGAATGGCTAGTTCTATAGTGTCTGGTGTAGAAAATGAATGCAGATTGTCGAAACTAGATTTAGATATCTGAAACAAGCTTGAACCAAAGATTAAACAAACTCATCGCAATAAAAACCAGCTTCTTAGGTGTCTTTTGAATGTTTCAAATCACCCAATAGGTGATACTTAACGCTCCTTCAATAACTTGTTTCTCTTCTCCTTCTTTCTCATTCTTTCGACCTTCTTTGCATGCATCTTTTCGGCCATCTTCTCGTAACGCTCCTTCTCCTCCTTGATTTCTCTTCTTCTCTTCAGCTCGGCGATTCTTTCCTGTCTGACGGACTCCTTTTCTTCCTTCAAGTCCTTTAATCTGGCCTTGAACTGTTCTTCTTGTAATCTTTTGGCTTCTCTGTCCTTGAGCTTTCTGCCCTTGGTGACACCTAAGGTCTTCACACGGAAGGCATCTTTCTTGATTTTCCAGTCCTTTCCGTTAACTCTAGCTCCGTCACCCTTTTCTTTTGGTGCGAGAGGATCTATGTACCTCTTAGGTATATCTTTATACTCCAAGTTGGCTGACGAACTCATCTTACTACCTTTATCTCCCTATCTATAAAGAGAATAATAAGCAGTGCAAACGAAAATTTTTTTGAAGAGGTGCGGTTCCAAACCAGGAGAAAAAACCTCGCAAATCCGAATTTGCAATCTATAGGCAGAGCGTTTGTACATTTCTTGTCTTTTTAAAACGATATAATATCTATTGTTAAATTGGTTATCAAAGAGGCAGTAATATGTAACATATATAAAAAAAATTCGGTTCTTTGATAAGTATTTTAGGTGAACTTTGAACTTCATTTTTGAACTTAATTTTTAATTAATATAGCTAGTATCATAGTCCTCAAGATATATGTCTAAGAGCTAGAACTCTAATACAACACCGATCGAATTACGCTATGATCATCATTGAAACATTTTTTTTATTTCGTCGAATTATCGGTATTAATGAGTGTGGTCACGTCATGCTCGGGAAGTTATTGAAGATGAACCTTGCCCGTCCTTTTCGTTAGTTGATGTTGTGATAATAGTGTTGCACTGATCGTCCGAGTCTCGAATTGTGTAGTTCTTAATAGATCGGTATAGAAGCTGCATCAATTAAATGGGCCTAGAAGTCTTAGTGTAATTCGAGGTCATAGTTCATGATGATAACCACGTAATCAACACTATAACGAGGATACGTGGTTGTCTCTTTATTCCATATTTAGGATGATGTTATAACTATAGGAAGAATGCTGAACAATAAGAAGGGGGAAGTTTCAGTTCGATTTATACTAATGGCACGCTAACCCTCCTACATGACGCAGATGTTATTCCACAACGGTATTTAATATATTTTACGACTATGTCATTATTTACAGTCTACTGATTTAATAGTCTACTAGTCAATGAGCGGTTGGTGGTCCTTTGCTGTATCTTCCCAACTTCGACCATAGCCTAACTGGCTCCACTCAATATATCTTTACACCTCTCATTTTTGAATTGTTCAATGTTTATGTATAGATGGATTCGTCTACTCTCTTTAACTAACTTTTTGTAGTAACGTTCAGCAATCCTCACGATCAGGCATCGTGTACTGTGTCCTGTTTGTCGATCAACAAAATGGCCTTTCTAATCCATTTTCTCGATCTGGTATATTTAGAAAATCCGTCTCTATGCGATGGGTTGGACCACTTGTTGTCGTAGTAAATCCAGCCATCTTTAGACTTTCCATCATTGAAATCTACATCGATCTTCCAATCGGTGTCCAACCAATCCCACAGGTACTTGTAGATGTCGTTTTCGAATATTGGGAATGGATAGTCGTCCTTCGTAACCTCGACTGAAGGTGCTGGTAAAAGTGACTTCTCGTGGCAGAAACTTGCTCTTTCATTGGGCATCAAGAGTTTGGACCAGCCTAACCCTATCCATCTTCTTTCGTTTTCAAGTAATTCAAATAATATAATTTGGCTTACTTGAGTTGGTGACACCAAAGACTTCTTCACGATCTTGAAGTCTGATAATAATGGTACATTGTTTAATTCCTCCATGTCACTTCCACTAGGAGTTTGGACCCTTGAGATCGTCTGGTAATCTGATGCGTTATATCTTCTGTCGATTTTTATGTCCAAACCAGTTAAGTATACCGCAGCAATTCTAATGTACACGGATCTCCATAACAAGCGTCTAATTGAGAACGACCATGGAGAGTGATATGTGAGGCAAAATAAGCCAAAAAACCATACGTATTTTTGAGGAGGTATGATTGTTTTTACTATGAGTAAATGGACAGGTGTTAGCAAACCTATCATTATGAAAAACTTGACAAAATGACGGGACTTGAAGGGAACGTGCTTCATTGGACGGAGTAGCATTTCGCTCCGGATAGTAATATTATGTAAAGTGTTGAGCACTTCGTCTATGGTAGGCTTTTCGCCAAATTTGGAATCATGGATAATCGAGCTTACCGACCACACGATACTCGAAAAGAGAACAGACATGAGAATAGGCAATATAATGTAACTTATAGAATGCCAGTACATCACGATCCACGAGTAGAATACTAACAACAAAAAGTTCTGATATGGGTCATCATTGGTCCAAGTGACGACTTCCAAAATACTATCTATCAATAGCAAGTATGGAAAGATTTGTGACAAGGCCGAAGCCAATATGGGGGAATCAATCAAGAGCTGATTGTTCTTCGACTTGGCAAGAAGCTTTACGTCAGAAGGCTCGAATGATGCAACGAGATGATCAGGCATGATTACTATGGCACTCTGCTGTTTTTTCGACCAGAATTGATACTATCTGGGGTAATAAGACTGCCTTCACTTCCATTTGAACCTTAAAAGTTACTAACTACTCGACAAGTCCAAATTTATTCACATGTACAAATTGTTTATAACAGTGGGGTAGTCACGTGAGTTTATCCGAGCCAAAGTGAGGATATTCGACATGGTAGCATTACAAAAGTCTGGGGTTTCGGTATATTGGTAGCGCTGTGAAAAGTTCTCCTAGTAGCATAGCCTTCAAAGGTGCTCTATGTCAACCGGGATGAGTTTAATAGGTCAAGCATATTAGGACACTAGAGTGAAGTAGATGTGAAACGAGCAGTTGCTCGAATGTGACTTTTGAATTAGACTAGTTTGTGGATCTTGTCTAAAATAATGGAAATGGCACATATGCTAAATAGATACTTTTCAGCAATCTAAATTCAAGTCAGATGCTGCTAAAAGATAGGAACGACGTCAATGGGAAGTATATTTCCTCAATTCCCAATGAGAATATAAGAACAATAGTAGTCATCGCAGGGTCATAATTTCTACAATTCCGCTTTGGAAGAACAAGGCTTTGACAGCCAAAAGAGTGAAAACGAAGGTGTAGGGACAAGTTTACGGTAGCATATTTTTTAATGCTGGATGTCAATCTTCCCGATAATTCTAGATACTGCCGTTGACAACACCTATAGAATTCCACAAATAGTAGTATTACAAAGAATGGAGCCGTCCAAAACTGGGGAGTTCCGGATCCATGCATATGTCTTCCACATTTACGGATGCCTCAAGGAACCATCTAGCAGGGCTGAGGAGCCGATAATAGCCACTCCATATACCTATCAACCAAGGTATTCTTTATTTCTTGGCAGTCCTAACTTGAGGTCTCCTTGTCACTACTTACTTAGACGACAAGTACCTTATCAGATCTAACATACTCCATAACGTAGATATAGAATTACTTGAAGCTAAACTAATCAGAGTCGCACTCCGCTATCTCAACTGAGCTATCTCATCTGAGCAGGGCCTGTGAGGCTGTGTAAATATTTGCGGTCGATCGGTTGATTTTCTCTTAACTAACATTTGCTACTTTGTGTAAATTGCTGCTGCAGAAGTGGTATATTTGAGTCCTTTGTGTCGTACATAGGAATGACACATTCTTCTCTTATCCCAAAACAGCTTAATCTGATACCAGCATGCGTCGTATTCGCAGTATGGATTTCATTTCAGAGTCCTAAAGCCACCCGACGCAGCACGTTAGTTATGTCTTACTAATGGTGCTAGTGCTAATGGTGCTAGTGCTAATGGTGGGGAAGTAAAGCCTTACGTGCAAAGGGATCGATATGAAGCCTCCCCAAAGAACATATGACATCATTTTTCAAAGCTATACATGGCTTTGAGAGCAGAAGGTCTTTCTAACCATCACTGTCTCTCTACACTTTATCGAAATTTAGGTTCATCATTCTATCATATTAATGAGTGCCATTTGGAGCAGTGTTCAATTGCAAGTGTTCAATTGCATTTTTATGTCACTGATGCTATACTAAATTAATATTGGTCTATTTCTCCATTAGATCGGAGATATCCGCAAGGTGCCCCAAAAAAAATAAAAAAATAAAAAAAAAAGAAGATAGGATGCAAAAATCGCGACTACTATACTCTTCAGAGGACTTAATTTTCAGACTCAGCTTTTTACTTAGCCTGTTTAATTAATCGTCTTAATACATTCTATGGCTATGCTCCTTCAAATACGTATGGAATATTACCTCCTAGCTACCTGATAATTATCCTATATATTTATGCTTAAATCCAAACATATTCCTGAGACGGTACTATATGTCAGTATCAACACTTCCAACTCTTCCGCATACTATGCTGCTTAAATCCTTAACTCTAGCATTACTACTTCTACTTCATGCTACAAAATCTACAGCACTAGAGCTTTTCCATACAAGAGATTCTCCTCACGAAGCTTGTGCTTTCCTTCTCAGCAGTGTCGTACAATTTACAAGCAGTAGCGTATACGGAATTCAGAATTTCTGTGATGTTCACAACCAAGCAGCTTTAGGTTCAATGGCCCATTGCTTAATAGATAAGTTTTTTGATCCATCAGAGGAATATGTTTTTGCTTTCTTAGATAGTTGTGCTGCCTACAATTTAACAGAGAATCAGTTTGTTAAAGCTTACTTGAACGCAACAGACTTCCTAGTTGATGCAACAACTATAACAAATATCGGTCTGCCATTCTTTCTTCCAGTGCAATTACCTCAGAAAATAGTGCATGAGGCCTTCAACGTTGTGAACAAAGCTCATATGTCCTCGAATAACAGTATTTGGTTTGGAGTTGTATTGGTTGCTTACTGGGTTGTTGTTATGCTAATTGGTGCTATCCACCAATGGTCCTACTTTCTCTTTCCAGGTTTTGTTAAGAGTTTACACGGCCCCTTCTCAAACTGGTTAAGAAGATGCATTATTTTACCACCTACATTCCTGAAACACCATGCCGAGAAAAAGACTTGGTTCCATATCTTTCAAGCGATGGTCCCTCTTCGCTTTGAATCATTGATAATATTTGGATGGGCGGCTTTGGTGTCTCTCTTCACAGCAATTACTATTGCTGCTCCGATTGGAGGAAGTGTCTTTGACGCTGTTGGATATCGTTCTGGTATAATGCTTATGTTCTGTGTTCCACTCTTGTTATTATTTTCAGGAAGGAACAACTTGATGCAATGGGTCACAGGATGGTCATTCTCGAGGTTCTTAGTTTTTCATCGTTGGATAGCAAGAATTGTTTTCACAATGATTCTTGTTCACGCTATCACAAAGTCTATTGTTGCTTTTTCTGCTATACGTGGGTTAGCCTTCTACAAGTGGGGTGTGGTTGGAGTTGCTTCTTCCAGTTTATTGATTTTCCATTCCGCTCAATTCTTCAGGAAGATGAACTATGAAGCCTTCATCTTGATGCATATCTCTTTCTCTATCGTCTTCCTAGCTGCAACATGGAAACATACTTCAAGTACTGACTTGGGAAGTCCTGGCTTTATGTACTGCTGCTTTGCAGTCTGGGGATTTGATAGGGTTATTAGATTGGTAAGACTAGCAGCATTCGGAGTCCAAAAAGCAACTGTTGAATTAAGAGCTGACGAAACCATTAAGGTTACGGTAAGTCGTCCAAGTTATTGGAAACCTCACCCAGGTGCTCATGCATTTATCCACTTTTTAAAACCAGCTTACTTCTGGCAATCGCATCCTTTCACACTTGTAGACTCTGTGATTGAGCCAAATACAATCACATTTTACATGAGAGTGAAAGGTGGTATCACTCATGGGCTTTACAAGCACTTGGAAAAATGCCATGGAAAGCAGGACACGTTTAATGTGTTAGTTGAGGGTCCATATGCTCAAAGGTTGCCTTTACATAAATTTGACAACGTTGTGTTCGTAGCAGGAGGAACAGGTATTCCTGGTTTGTTTTATGAAGCAATTGATTTGTCAAGAAGAAATGACTATGGAAATAAAAGTATAAAACTCTATTGGGTAATTCGCCATTTCAAGTCAATAGATTGGTTTTATGAAGAACTATTAAAATTGAGAGAAACCAAGGTGAAGGTAGTTATTTACATAACTAACCCTCAGGAAGACATGGGTAAAGAATCTGGTCAGATGGTAAGCAGAGAGTTTAAAGAGAAAAGCTTTTCAAGTCTGGAAAAAGAAAGGAATCCATTCCAAGATGGTATTATGAACAGGCCAGAGGAAACTTCAAAGGAGTACAAACCATCGTCCATAAACTCAAACAATCATGCGTTCTTTACGAGCATCATGCATAATTTACATTTTGTTGAGTTTCGATACGGCAGGCCAATGGTATCGGATATCATTAATCAGGAAACAGAAATCTCACTGAGATCTGTTGCTTTTGCTACATGTGCTCATCCTAACATAGTAGATGAGACAAGACTTGCTGTAGTTGAACAACTTAAAAAGGAATTCACAAAAAGAGTTGAACTTTTTGAGGAGCTTCAGAGTTGGTAAATAGTTCATGTCTTGGAGGCTGCCAATATTCAAGACTTCAGTGCTGTGTGCAGTTTAATTATATACATAGATATGTCCTAATTGTTTTAATGCTAATAAATCATAATATGCATCGTGAAGTCGTAGTGTCTGACGCAAACTCGCAGTCTCGGACAGCAATCTTAAGGTAATATCAATTAATTAAGTTACGGTCTAACTAGTGGAATAATCATTTGATGCGGATACCATTTCATATGAAATCGAAAATTGACATTCCTTCGCTTACGATGGTTAACGGTCCCCTCTTCATGTGTTTTATTCGTTGATACAGTTTATATTGTTCTAGCTTTAGGGAGTAGAATGTAGGCTGAGTCTATTTCTTGATCTCTGACTTAATCCTTAGACCCAAAATCCTGGAGTTTTCTTCTCTAAGCCTAGCCAATCTTCCACCCAATCAGAAACCCCATAAATACGTTTCTGCATTCTTAATACATCTTAGGTGTAGCCTTAAACGTTCTTACATCAGTTTGTATATCATTATATACTAAGTCTGTAAAGGCATGCTCATGTACTTGTCTGCAAAAAAGAATCTACTGAAGTTTTCGAATTGAAGGGGACTGCGGCATGTTGCAGCTTATTGACCCTGAAACAGAAGCGTCGATCCCTAGTTTCTACACGTGAAAAAACGGACGCTCACATATCCGTTGACAACTAAAATAGTTACGGTGGATTTTAGACAAAGTAGTGTTTGCTGCCACGGTTGCCTGTGCACATAAATGTAGCTGCTCTCTCATTAAGGAGCTGCGGCCCCTTGCCTCTCTTCTTCAGATAGATCTTTTCTATGGTAAAAGTGCGTAACGGGTATCATAATTTTAGTAATGCTGAATAATGCTTTGAAATTAAGTGAATTTGATTTGATTTCGGCATCTCAGTTTTAAGAATAGTTTCCGGAAGGTATCTGAAGTGAAATCAATTTTCTTAACATTGCTCTCAGCCTAGTACTTAGCATTTTTCTTGGTGCTAGCCATAGCGATTGTATTTCCTCAACATCTCATATGTACTTGGCACCGCATAATTCCTTTGCCGACAGTATACTTGGAACAACATTGTAGTATCTGACACCCTTAATTACGTGAAAGGCATGTTAAAGGTGAAACTGAATTCTAGGCCCCCTTATCAAAAAAGTAAATTCGCACTATTTCAGTTGACGGATGCAAAATGATGGAATCGTTGGATTGTATTCCTGTAAATCGACTTGTCTTGACGTACAGCCCATGTATGGGAATAAAGTTTAACGTTATATGTACCATCTCTCTTAAAACACAAGCAGGCTTACGCTGTTTTGTAGATCCACCCACTCTGGAGCGGTAAACATGATCTTTCACTATATATTGTTCGTAGTCCGCTCTCATGTAAAATAAAAGCCATTCCTCAGTCACTCATCATAGCCTTTGTTAGAAATCCTACTACATTCCGAATGTCTTTTCAGTGGTTAATATCCGTTGTCGTTATTTTACTCAGCCAATGTATTGAAACTGAAGCAAAAAGTGGAGCGGCAGTTACGCATAGAAGTGAAGCTGCTCATGAGGCTTGTGCAATGATCCTTCAAAGTCTAGTCATTTACTCAAAGCCTGACGAAGAAGGAGATCAAAATTATTGTGAAGTATCTAATCAACCAGCATTGGGCTCAATGGCTCACTGTTTGCTTGATAACTTCAATAATTCAGAGAAATATGTGAAGCCTTTCTTGGAAAGCTGCGTTGCTTATCATTTAACTCAAGAACAGGTCAATGAATCGTATCACAATGCCACTGGGTACTTGGTTGATGGCACTTCAATACAAGAGACGGGTAGGGACTTTTATCTGCCCATAAGATTACAGCAAGAAAATGTGCAGCAAATGTTTGAAGCAGTATTCAAATCGAACGTTAACTCTAACTATGGACTCTGGTTTGGTACAACCTTGGTGGCATATTGGTTTGCAGTAATGCTTGTGGCGGGAGTCCACCATTGGGCTTTTTTCCTCTTTCCTGAGTTGATGAAGAGTTTCCATGGTCCTGTTTCAAATACTTTCAGAAGGTATTTTATCTTGGCTCCAACAGCATTTCAACATCATGCTCAAAGGCAGACTAGGTTTAAAGTCTTACAATGGATAACCCCATTGCGGTTTGAATCCATGGTAATATTAGGATGGTTTATTCTTGCAGTAATTTTCTGTGCAATCTGTATTAACAGGCCTATTCAAGGATTTGTCTCTTTGGCAGTTGGTTCAAGATCTGGCGAGTTAATGGCTTTTTCGCTTCCTGTATTAGTTCTCTTCGCTGGTAGAAACAATTTCATGCAATGGGTTACAGGATGGTCATACTCGAGATTTTTGATTTTTCATCGTTGGATAGCAAGAACTATCTTCTGCCTAGTCATAGTTCACGCAGTCTCCAAATCAATTACGCTTGCTGACTTCAAATCGTATCAATTTTATATGACTGAATCATTTATCCGATGGGGGATCGTAGGAGCAGTCTGTGTTGGCTTGTTGGTAACACACTCAATTCAATTTTTCCGAAATGCTAATTATGAGATATTTGTTTTGATTCATATTACATTAGCTGCTATATTCATAGCGGCAGGTTGGATTCATACTCTGTATGTTGATATCGGCTGTGCAGAATACTTCTATGCTTGTGTCGCAATTTGGGTATTTGACAGAATTATGAGATTGTTTCGATTAATCTCATTTGGGGTCCAGAAAGCAACTGTTGAATTAAGAGCTGATGAGACCCTTAGGGTTACAGTAAATCGTCCAAGTTATTGGAAACCTCACCCAGGTGCTCATGCATTCATCCACTTTGTTAAGCCAACATACTTCTGGCAATCTCATCCTTTCACACTTGTAGATTCTGTGATTGAACCAAATACAATCACGTTTTACATGAAAGTAAAGGGTGGTATTACTCATGGGCTTTACAAGCACTTGGTTCAATGTCCTGGGAAGAGAGACGTGCTCAATGTTTTGGTGGAAGGGCCATACGCCCAAAGATTACCTTTGCACAAATTTGATAATGTTATCTTTTTAGCCGGCGGGACAGGAATTCCAGGCTTATTCTATGAAGCCATGGATATTGCGAGCCAAAAGGATACCGAAGGAAAGAGGATAAAATTGTACTGGATTATACGCCACTTCAAGTCTATTGATTGGTTTTATGAAGAGCTTCTCAAATTGAGGGACACCAACATTGAGCCTATCATTTACGTCACCAATGCCCAATCAGGGTTAAACTTTGAGATTGGTAGTGTCAGTGCCCAGGAGATGAAAAATGAAACAGATTCTGATACTGAATTGATTGATAACAGAAAGCATAACTACCGTCATCTAGTCTCGGAGAAGAGCAATGATGGTCGTGGCGATGACAGCTCAATTTTGGTGTCAAGCTTAAAACGGAAACTTTCGTTTGTTGAATTCAGATATGGAAGACCTAACGTATCGGAACTAGTACATGATGAGGTTGTCGAAGCAGAGAAGTCTATAGCATTTGCTACCTGTGCCAATCCTTGCGCAGAAGATGATGCTCGAATGGCTGTCATGGAAGCTCTTGCCAAAGACAGGTCTAAAAGAATCGAATTATTCGAGGAAATGCAAGAGTGGTAATATATCGCCAAACCATTTAAGATTAAGCGGATGTACCAATTCTCTTTTCGCAAGATTACAATTATATAACATACTCATATACAATCTTTTTGCAGCTAAATGAGTAAGTACAGGACCTACGGGTAAATCTCAGTCCTCTTCCAATCTATGGAAGTGAACATTTAAACTACGCTCGCTAAAAATTTTTCAGTTTTTCACCTTCTCTTCTTCTTCTGTACTAACCAGTAATATCATATAACAATAATCGAACAATGGTATGTTCATAGAATAAGACGTTGGAACAACATCCTCCTAAGATCCACCACTATTTATCTATAAAATACGAAAGGTTGTGCTCAAGGAGTGATGCAGTTCAAAGTTCTTTTTCGGTTATTTCACCTCTAGAATTCGTTCTGTTTTGAAAAAGCAGTCACTGAGTATTGAACTTTTCAATATTCAGGCTGCTAACTTTAAAAGAATGTGTATCACTTCTTGATGCACAGGCTGAGTATCTTTTGATACTGTAGGGGAAAGTTGTCATAGGATGTTCGTTGAGATTTATTTTGAGAACACTTTTGAACTAACTTGACTCAATGACACAGCCTGCCAAGAAAGTTGCTCCAGCTCCTTTAGCCACTAAATCAAAGGCTACTGCCTCTACTAAGAACCCATTGGTTGACTCCACTCCAAAGAACTTTGGAATTGGTCAAGCCATTCAGCCAAAGAGAAACTTGTCTAGATTTGTCAGATGGCCAGAATACGTTAGATTGCAAAGACAGAAGAAGATTTTGTCTTTGAGATTGAAGGTTCCTCCAGCCATTTCTCAATTTCAGAACACTTTGGACAAGAACACCGCTGCCCAAACCTTCAAGTTGTTCAACAAGTACAGACCAGAGACTGCTTCTGAGAAGAAGGAAAGATTGACCAAGGAGGCCGCTGCTGTCGCCGAGGGTAAGTCTGCCAAGGATGCTTCTCCTAAGCCAGTCGTTGTTAAGTATGGTTTGAACCACGTTGTTTCCTTAATTGAAAACAAGAAGGCCAAGCTTGTCTTGATTGCCAACGATGTTGACCCAATCGAGTTGGTTGTTTTCTTGCCAGCTTTGTGCAGAAAGATGGGTGTTCCTTACGCTATTGTGAAGGGTAAGGCTAGATTAGGTACCTTGGTTCACAAGAAGACCTCATCTGTTGCTGCTTTGACCGAAGTCAACGCTGCTGACGAAGCTGAGTTAGCCAAGTTAATCTCTACTGTCAACGCTAACTTCATCGAGAAGTACGAGGACAACAGAAGACACTGGGGTGGTGGTATTATGGGCTCTAAGGCTAACGACAAGATTGCCAAGAGAGAGAAGGCTGCTGCCTCTGCCGCCACCGGTAACTAATCCTACCAATCTGGCAACCTTTTTAACTTCTCTGTATATTATTTTCTCTAATAAAAGTTCTACGTCTTATTACATAACATCATTTGGATGCCAAAGAGTGAATTGTAGGAACTCAATGAGGTCTAACACTTAGAATATCGAATAACCTGACATGTGGTGGTTCTCTACTGCTTTGCAATTGTCATTACTGTAAACACAGAATGCCGTTCTTTTGATTATTTGCAACTTAGGGCTCAGCCCTAGGCTTTGCACCTGACTAATATATGCACACTACTAGTCTACACATGTCAGAAAAATTTTCCACTACGCACGCTTAACTATGGGACAATAGTGAGGCAGTCGCACCAACATCACTACCGTGGAAAGGGTATTTCAAATTATCTTTCTTATTGGTGATTAGTTATAGCTTCTGTCACATTAAGCATTTAATTGTCGATAAAGGTATGTCGAACAGCACGAAGAGAGAGAAGAGAGTTGTGAGAATGAGTGTGCAGAAAGCTGTCGATCTATCCCCTTCAGTATAGCCAGAGATGAGCGCTCCCCATAGAGTAGCGATTAAAGAAATAGAGACCACGAAAATATTTTCAAAATCATAGTCCAGTAATAGCAACTACCATGAACACAGAATATTGGGTCGTAAAGCGTAATTGAACTATCTTGTCAGAATTGTCAGATTCCCTAGTTTACATTTCCAAGAATCAGATCCAAGAACTCATGAATAGATGAAAAATTTCAACAGTACAACGCAAGAGATGTATAGGACCACACTGATCACGACGACGACGCTACAATTCAACAACTCTCGATAAGAATCAAATAATGGACAAATACTAACAATTTCTAGTAAAATGGCTAAATCTAAGAACCACACCGCCCACAACCAGACCAAGAAGGCTCACAAGAACGGTATCAAGAAGCCAAGAACTAACAAGTACCCTTCTTTAAAGGGTGTTGACGCTAAGTTCAAGAGAAACCACAGATACGCTTTGCACGGTACCGCCAGAGTCCTTGCTAAGGCCAGAGCTGAAAAATCCGAGTAAATTATTTCACTATTAAATCAAACACTTCAAGTTTATTTACATAAAAATTAACTTATTGTATAATGTTATCATAGTTTCACGTTTTGGTTTTCAGAACTAATTTTTGTACGGGTTTGTTAGGTATTAATAAAGCTAAATTAAAAACTATCTAATGGAACCGTCTTGTAGTACATCATGTAGAGCGCATTCACATAATATTTCACTTCTTAGCTTAACATTCGCTTAACTATGGAGCACATAAAACTATCAAGTATCGTGGCGCTACCATGAATACAAATCCTGTGTTTACATCCGTCATTTTTGTTGCAAAAAAAGGAAGCTTTGGCGTCTAAATAAATGATACTTTGTTATAGTTATCTTTCTTCTTTGTAGAGTCTTTATTCCTTTAACCTACAATAGCAATAATTAGTATTATGTCTACTCCATCTCTGAGACCACGTGTCTACATTAAGAACCTCAACTACTACACAACTGAAGAAGAGTTGGAGCAGTTGTTTGGAGAATTCGAACCGTTTGTATTACCCGTTGCAAAACACCAGAGAACTGGTTTACTGACCTAAAAAAGGGCCAATGTCTTGATCCCTAGTTACACCTACCGTTTTGGTAGAATCGCCAAATACAAGCCTCTTGGCATTGCCTATGCTGAATTTAAGGATGACGAGCAAGTTGCCAAGGTAATCGCCCAGTTCAATGGATTTTCGTTCAAAGATCGGGAGTTATCTATCACTAAGCATGTTCCGTTTGACCCAGAAAAGCACACCATCCTCAAGCGCTTCAATATTCGTCACACTAGTGGCCAAGTCGCTGATGTTATTAGCTCAGTGGAGGATAAACCGGTTGTTTCTGATTTACCCGCTGAAGAAAAGGTAGAAGATAAGGAAGATGATACCTCTGAACACCCCATTGTCACGTTCCCTCTGGCTAAGAAAGATATCGACAAGAGCAAGGAGACTTCACAGGATACCATCTTTATTTCGAAAGTCCATCATAAGGTTACTGAAGCCGACATTAAAGATTATTTCGAGAAGTATTCGCCTTCGAAGCTTTACATTTTTCGAGCAAAGAGATCGAAACGTGGTTCCATTTCGTTTAAGAATGCCTTTGTGAGTGTTTTGGTCACAGTTGACACTTCGTCGATCTCGTTGCAAGACATCATTGACGACGTCAGCAAGGGAAGCTTGAGCAAAGTCCTTGGCAGACATGGAATTTTGAGGGCAGCTTTGAAGTCCAAAATTGAGGAAGTTTCCAAAGAGGCATTGAAGCAATCGGAGACAGCTGAGGATGCTACATCTACTACCAAAATAGAACTGCAAGAACATGCTATTGAAAAGACTGAAGAAGAACATGATTCAGTTAACGATGATTTGGTACCAGAAGAGGATGAGCCCATTGAGGAATTGAAGTTACCAGAAGCTGAGGTCGAAGAAGTTGCTCTCGACGTGGCCGAAGGGGACTCCTCGTAATTTATGAAAAGATAAGCTGGATGTATTGTTTCTTTCCAGCTTACTAGCCATTTGCTAATCAAATCCACGCTATACAACTACATTAGCTTTTATTAATTTTTATATTTTTTAATATATTATAACACGACGACGTAAAAAAACTTAACCCAAACTATTTATAAATTTAATCATTATTTGTAATTATTTCAATTAAAAGTATTAAATAATTTAATCTTGAGTCTTTTGAGTACCACGCAATAAACCGGTTCTTCTAGCGGCAATCAAACCAGCCTTTTGACCAGCGACGGCACCTCTAGAAATAGTAGAAGCCTTACCAATATGTTGATGGTTACCACCACCATGAGGGTGATCAACTGGGT
>JAKTUQ010000045.1:0-44963 GCA_030556775.1 Scheffersomyces quercinus | reverse complement strand
AATCTCTGTGACCTGGAGCGTCAATAACGGTGACGTGGTACTTTGGAGTCTCGAACTTCCACAAAGCGATATCAATGGTGATACCTCTTTCTCTCTCAGCCTTAAGTTTGTCCAAAACCCAAGCGTACTTGAAAGAACCCTTACCTAATTCAGCGGCTTCCTTCTCGAACTTCTCGATGGTTCTCTTGTCAATACCACCACACTTGAAGATCAAGTGTCCGGTGGTGGTGGACTTACCAGAGTCGACGTGACCAATAACAACGACGTTAACGTGAGTTTTTTCCTTACCCATTGTGCTGAATGTATAATAATACGGATGAAGAAAAAAAGTGACCACAAGAAAAAGATGAGAGACTTCTTCTTAATTATATGTGTTGGAAAATGGAAAGAGAAAAATTTTTCTGACGATGCGATAGATCACGTGCCTTGAAGGGGGAGGGCGATGTCGATGGAAAAGGATTGGGGGGCGAGTGGGGATGCGGGATGTAAGTTAGGGCTGAAGCCCTCGAATGGACCCGTGCGTGGGTCCCGGAGAGGGGTGCTCTCGGCAATGGGCGGTGCGCTCGGGGAACTACTGCGTACTGAGCTTCCATCCAGATGTGGTAGTGGCTGCATTTTGCATCCAAGGGTTCTTGGTAATGTATGGTTGATCAAGTGCTAGATAGAGTATTAGTGCCATTTAAGGAAGATTCAGAAAGACTACGGTTACATAATAACACTAGTGAACAAATTAATACCTATTAGTACGAGAATCGTGCTTAAATAGACTACTTGTATTTGATAAATGCCCGAGTTTTTAATATATTGATAAGACATAATCGGTATTTGTTTAAGGATATCCTTCTGAGCAAACTTCCAGAATATTCTACTCTATCATAACACACTTTTACATGCAAATATCGTCTATTCAGTTCATAAATTTCATTATACACCCCAACATACTAATACATTCACCTACCATACTTCCCGTTCATTCTGGCTCTTCTTCTGACGGGTCTTTCCCCTACTTGGCCTCCAGCTTTCTCTTTCTCCTCTTGTACATCCTGTTCTTCCTCTAACTTCTTCAAAAGTTCCTCATTGTTCCGGATAGACTCAAAGTCCTGGTATCCCACTACCTGTGACAACATATCTTCGTCCTCTATATTTGTCACATCGTTATTCTGCATCCCTTCGTCATCCGATTCCTGGGAGTTGTTTGCTCGAATCAACTTGCTTGTAATAGATTCATGAGAGTCACGACCCACTATGCGGCCAAACTTTTGCTTCTTATTATTGTTTTTACGCGGGGATGGCAATTTCATGATACTATCACTACTGTCATCTTGACTGTTCTTACGTTTTTCGACATTCCTGTCACTAGATTTGGATTTTGGAACTTCAACTTTATCCTGTACCTCATCTTCCGGTACGGGCGTTCCCGAACTCTTCGTCCTCTCAAATCCCTCCACATTGAAGTTCTTTACATAGTCCATTAATGACTTTGGACGATCGTAGTTTTTCGGAGCAAAGATACACCATGTCAAGTTCAAGAGATCTGGCATCACCAAAGTACCCTTGTGTATTGACAACTCCATAATCTCCCACAAATAAGCAATCGAAAGGATTGGAATCTCCCAATTTTTTGCTGCATTTATCTTGTTCTTGGATGAAATCACAGACACCGAGGAAGTTCCTGATTGGTACGTAGGACAGTTGATTACATCGGGATACCTGTACTGGTATAATTTAGGAGAGTTTTTGGTCAAGTTTGTCTTGAAGAGATTGATGTTGATAATAAGCAAATCTCTTTTGGATGTAAGCGTATCGCAAAATTCGAACCCCATGTACTTGATGAGTTTTTCAATATGTAACAATTCGATGCCAGTAAATCCTGTTATGCATATCTTGAATTGCTTGCTGGACTGAACTAGTCCTTTCATTGGTTGTCCCCATCTATCAATTATTACTCTATTATAGAAGATCGACCGCTCTATAAACCATTCCGTAACCACTTGAATTTCTGCGTTGCTAATCATAGATTTTATGGATGGTGAAAGGATCCGAAGCATCATGGTCGATTGAGAACCCTTTGATGCCGGAAGAACTATATGTGTTATAGTACTGTCCATAGTATCAGTACTAATCTCTCCGTTATGATTTACAATGGCTTGAGAGAGTAAATTTGACTGGTGTGCTGTGAAGCCAATCAACAAGAAGTTGAATCCCAGAAACAAATGCTTCTTCTGATGGTCCTTTTCATGTTCTTCTTGATTCCTTCTTTTAATGAAAGTGAAGGTAGTACTTGCTACGTCTTCATGAGGAATCGTACTTTGACTCTCTTCTTCCAGTTCATCATCCCAGATAGAGTCTCGTATTATTCTTTTAGTCTGTTGTTTATTGTGATCCATTATAGAGTTCCAGATCTCGGTATTCTTTTTTATCCTCCTGATCGGGGCTTCTGTTTCCTCTACCACCTTCACATTTGATTGCTTGGCATTCTTCAACTCTATGAATTCTTTCCATACTTCGCAACCTTTGTCGTAGACATCAGTACTGTCTTTCGATAATGTGTAGTCGTTGAACTCTAAGGCAGCTCTTCTAAAAATGCTATCAAATAGCCAAACAGGATGTACTACAGGTTTTTTCCATTCAAGAGCCTTGGAATAACGCCTGCCTTGAGGTTCAGTGCTGACCACACAAGTATTACCTAATGTTAAGGACTCAGTGGGCTTCCCACCATGTCGCGTGACTAATGAAGTCAAGTTCTGATACTCAAAGAACTCGGAAATAGCCGTTTTACTCCATGATTCTCTTCTAAACTTACTATTGGTAAATAAAGACTGCAATGTACTTTCATCAAGTTCAATACGAGAGATACAAATGCTCATTCCATCGAATACTGGGTAAGCGTATGTTTCGACTTGTAAAGCTCGAGAGTCATCTTCTTCTCCTTTGATCCAACACTCATACAATTTTAGTATAGAATCTTCATGCAAAAAAGATATATCTGCTCTCTGCTTAATACAGAACTGATATTTCGCAGTATCACGGTCTCCGACCAACAAATATTGCACATCACTCATCAAATCACTATAGTGGGTTCCACCTAAAGCCTCGATCTTTTCAGCTATATCCTCACGTTTCTTTGACGGAATCCCCGTACAGCAGAACGTTAGTCCGTGGAGAGGTTTTTTATTGGCCATTTTGAACCTTGACCGAGTTAGACCTTTGAACCACGCCGATGTGGTGATATTGGAATTAGAAAGAAGATCCTCTTAATCAACCATCTTGTCATACTGAAGAAATGTTGTTGATATTCCTGTATATCCCAACCGTAACGCGTTTGTCGTAAATGAAGTTTGCGACAAGGAACAATGACACATACAAAGTTCGAGAAGACTAGATGGCTTACAATTATTAGAAGGAGAAGCAGTGAAACATTGAACAACGGAAATGAACTGTGAACGGACTTATTTGTCTGGGTCTTGTCTAGTCATTGATATGTCTCGACGTACAAAAATCACGCCTTATCCCACTTTTCGCTATTGCTGTCACCAAGTCCGATTATATTTTTGGGCCGAGGATTTCCAGAACGAAGCTGTCACTTTCTGGATGGACTAATGCGTGGAGTCCGGAACCAGGTACTCGAGTCCGTTCCACGGGTATTATTACAATTAACAATTATTAAGCAGATAACACATACTAACCTCGCATCCACTTTATCCAGATGACCATATACCAAGATTAAAGCATCAAATAAGAAATCCCATCATTGACACTGAGTTCCCTACCTTCCTCCTCCCTAGCGCTTCCAAAACTTTCACAACCATTTCTTTCGGAGAACCTCGATTTAGTGAGTTTTTTTCTTCTTCCCCACAATTTTCTCACTAGAGAACTGTGACAATATATATCGCTAAAGATAAGCGATTGGAAATTTCACAATTATTGACACTATCGCCAAACCAACTTCGCTGACTTAAGTAACTATGCCATTGACTCCTGAAAGTTCACCATACTATACCTACTCTACTAAGATCGTAGAGGCTTCGCACCCCAGGTATCCTGGTTCTGTGGTTCTCGACAAACCAAGCCCAAATGCCGAGGACTACCGTTTGGTTGTCACCTATAGAAAGTATGTCACTACAGAGGTTAATGTAGAAGGCAGAACGCCCTTAAATTTAGTATTTTGCCATGGAAATGGAATGAACAAGGGCTTGTGGCACTATCACATCAATAAGCTCTTTAACAAGTATAGACAAAGTAGATATTATGTCAATGAAGTTTTGGCATTGGATCATGTCAACCACAACGATGCTGCTGTTATCAACAGAGGCAAGCTCGGAAGTGTGTACAACTGGTCTGACATGGCGAAAGACATTATCCAGATTGTCAAGTACAACGAATGGCGTACTTTTCAAAAACCTGGTTCCCTCAATTTCCTCGTCGCCCATTCAATGAGTGGATTTGCATCATTAGTTGTGGCCCTTGAAGAACCCCATCTATTCACAGCTATAATGCCTGTGAACCCGGTGGCACATCAGACAGAAAGATATCGCTCACTTGTGAGATCAGCCTATACCAAATGGTACCAAACTGATAAGTTGATTGACACTTTCAAGATACCTGATGGAGTGCACTGGAAGACGTATGTCAAGAACTGGTATCTTAAGGACTCCTTTTTCAAGCGCTTTCACCCTGCTGTTTTAGACAATATGATAGAGGATGAAATCCCACTGTGGTATGATGAAAACACAAACTACAACGAAGTCCAATTGAAACATGAAGCTGCTCAAGAATTTATCACATACTTTTGTGCTTACGAGTCTGTGGCAAACAAAATGCCCGTCTACAGAGGAATCCGCACACCAATATACCATGTATGGGCTGAATACGATGGAATATTGCCAGAAGGTATAGAATTCATCCGCGAGAGCTTGAAAGATGTAGTAGTTCCAATCGACTTACCAGGTGCCTACCATTCTGTGAATGGAGAAAACCCAGATCTCATCATTGAGCAGATAGACCGTATGATCAACGAGAGAATTTCCATTGCAGAAAGCACATTTGCTAAAAACGACTTTGGATACAAAAAACAGCACGGAGATAACTACAAGGACTACTTAATTAAGGAAACTTTCAAGGAAAATCTTCCTCTTGCCGTAAAGGGTCCTTTCAAGCACAAGCTTTAGATCAAAGCTATTTCATTAATTTGCAACAATCTTCCCCTATATAGTTGCCTAGAAATAACCCCCAATAACCCCTTTATTACTATATACACTATTCTCGGCTTTAATCAAGCGAGATCCTTTTTTCTACGCTAAGGTCGGCTTTAGTGATTACTATTTATTTGAAATATATGAATTTAACTAATTGAAATGTTGGAGATATATGCTTTCTTTAGGTTTGACAAAGACGTATAAGGACAACAGACATACCGCATTACGTATCACTTATAATTGCATACTGGGACTATTCTAGCACAATTAGAGTTTGAATCAGAACAGCGAAAAAAAAAAACTACTTAAAGTAATTGTCATCATCGAGATTGATTTATTGCTCTCAAAGTTTAGACATTTCTACTTTTTTAAGCTTTTCGTGGAAAAACTGCAGTAGGGGTATTAGATCAGCCCCAATTGACAACAGAGACCTAATTGCACAACTTCGAGTTGATTTACCCCGTTTCTTTCCGAGTTTTCACCGCCAAACGCGTCTTTTTGCAACTTCCTTCACGTCCCTTTCTAACTATGGTTTCTACAACTCGCTCCCAAACAACAAAAAGAACATTAGCGATGGTTGAATCTGCTGAAGGTACTGCCGATAGCACTAAAGTGGTAAAGAAGTCAACAAAAAAGACGTCAATCACCAAAAAGAGTGTTAAACTCGAAACCCCAACGCCATCCGCCTCTCCTAAGAAGAGTCCAAAGAAGGCAGCTGCAAAGAAAATCGACTTAGAGGACTTGTTGGGTCACATTGTAGTACCAAAGGATTTAAGTTTGCCAGCAGAGTTTGTCGACTTTCACGAAGTGGATTTCGTAGAGAGCTTAAAATATATCATCAAGAAAGATCCTTCCTTGTATGCTCCTATAGTCCACCTGAACTTCCCACGTTTTGCCAAGAAAGATAAGCCAAAGAGAACTGACGAGGAAACCATTTTATACTACTGGAACTCGTTGATATCAAGTGTAATCAGTCAGCAAGTCAGCGGAGCATCAGCCCGCTCAATTGAGAACAAATTCAAAAGTCTTTTCGATGATGGAAAACCAACACCAACTAAGACCTTATCCAAGACAACAGAGGAATTGAGGTCTGCTGGATTGTCGTCAATGAAAACAAAATATGTTCTTCATATCAGCGAAGTATTCAATGACCCAGACGCTAAGCTCAGCGACCCTAAGTTCTATGAAGAGCAGCCGTTAGATGTCATCATTAACGAATTGGTCACTTTGAAAGGAATTGGAGAGTGGTCCGCTAAGATGTTTGCAATTTTCACGCTAGAGGAGAGGGATGTTTTTGCGTATGATGACTTGGGAATAGCCCGTGGTATGTCGAAATACCTTTTGCGTAGACCAGACATCTTACAACAAATTAAGGATCAAGTTCGTGAAGATGAGATCATTAAGGCATTGTTAAAGAAAAAGTCGAAATTTGACAAAAAAGACTCTAGACGTGATTGGACACCGTACCATGATGAGTATGTTAAGCTTGCGGCTGAAGCCTTCAGCCCCCATAAAACTGCTTTGATGTTGGTTCTTTGGCGTTTGGGATCTACAAATATTGAAGTGTTAGAGAATTAAATTACTGCAAATACTACTAAAAAAAGCCAACCTATGGAACTTTTCCTGAATCCATTTTGGCCCCCGCTTGACTTTCCTTGTTCTTCTCCTCCGATATCTATCATTTTGTTCTGTTTCTCACGTTCCAAGTCCTTGATTTTGTTCAACTCTTTCTCAATCTCACTTGACCCATAGTCCAAACTATGCTGCCTCAAGAATTGTAAATCCGACTCTTTAAACCCTTGGTTATTCACTAGGTATTCAATAAACTCTTCAATGTCAAGTTCAATCTCATTCTTTAATGTAGCGCTCTTTAGCCGTCCATGATCCAATCCATATTGCTTGTAGTTGTAATCTTGAAACTTATGAGGGATCTTTCCTTGTCTCTCGGCCCTGTCTTGTTCAACAATAAGTTTAGTCCAGCGCTTGAGATCTCGTTCATCTGATGCGGTGTCTTGATAGTTTTGGATATGAGAGGAGAGAAGAGAGTATTCATTGCTGTTGCTGAGGGCATTCACTTTACCAGCATCCGCATGGCGCTTGAAGTTGAGGAAGTCATGAATCCAAGACTTCTTGGAGTTAACAATAAGACTAGGAGAGATGGTTGATTCTGCTGGTTTTGAACTGGTTATCGTAGTAGAAGTAGAGGCAGTGGTAATATCTTCAAAGGGATCTACTGTTATAGAAACATGTTTCTCATCTGGAGAATCTTCAATAGCATCTTGCTGCTGTACTTGGTTAGCAAACCAATTGGTGCGAAAACTGCTTAGAAAAGGATAACCTTTAGACTCATGGCGACTTCTAGGGACAAAGGACTCTCCTATGGTCTTTCCAGGAATTACAGGGACAGTGACACTGTTCTTCTTAGGGGGAATATACTCTTTGAACTTGGATTTCAATGATGAGCGAGAGAGTCTATCTGAGAGATACCGGTGAGGATCTTCCACTTCTTCGTTGTCTACGATCACGTTTAGCGAAAGCACAGAAGCAACAAATACGAGTAGGAGAAGAATATCCATAACGCTAGGAAGAATGTAGTAGACCTGTTAGCAACACTCGTACGCCTGGTACCCTGTAACCATAGAAACAACAGCCTTGCAGCTATTTTGCATCAAAGGGTCCTTTTTACTTTTGTGGTTTTCGCATCCACGCATTTCGTGGAACCAAAAAGCGCTGATCTGCTTTGTTATTCGAGGCATAAGCTATTGCTGTAAGCAAGACTACGCAGAGAGTACAGATGATGGACGGTTATACTTCGAAAGGATCTGTTGTTTACGTTCGAGCGTCTTAAGTATTTTTCGTTAATCTATTTTGTAATCAATCTACAACCGGAAACGGTATAGTCCCAAGAGTGCCGATTGGGGACAATTGGCAAGTACTATTCCTATTGTAGACAACCCACTAGGCACACCGACAGCAGGTTGACACCAAAGGCGGCTTGTAAAACGGCCAACCACAACATGAATTTCATTCACTTTCCCCTGACCAAGTTGTTGTTCCAGATGACCTACTTCTTCACCAATCCGCCCAGATCGTGTCGTGAAAGAGGTCCTAATAGGGCTATTCGCTTAAATGAGGCGTTATCGCACCATTATTATCGCAACCGAGCACCCTTACCTCCCAAACGGTGAATGCCTGTTTGGGACACCTGCAACCGTGACTGAAACGAATTAAACTAAAATTACCGCGTGTATGAAATGGTTTGTGTCGTGTTTTACATTTCGTTCCTATCGTGTTTGCTCTTTATAGGCGTGCAATTAACAGGTGATTTTCTCATCAACCAGTGGGAACGCTTACAGTTGGGAAGGGGACGTCGTGGCAACAACTGCCGAAAAACAACGCAGCTCTTTGAAGTGAGGTTATTTCAAAGCCAGAACGACATTCTACTAGACTAACTAAATTGCTATGAGACAAGTGGGATCGTGAATTTCATCTCTCCTGGTGAAGAGGTCTAACCCAGACCCATGAAGGGAGACTTGTCCTAAACGAGGCTGGTAGTGGACGGATCGGGACACATCACGTGATCTCATCGTGTCCCGATTTAGCGAGGGACCTACACGGGACCATTGTATTCTGGCGCACAGGAACAGGGGTACTTTAGAATAGTGAGAGCAGATAGGGAAAGCGGCACGCTCGATGTGTTAATTGGTATGGGGCTGTTGGTGGGATCTCTACCGTAATCGCTCAGGAATCTTGTAAATGTAGAGTAAATGTAGCCTAGGCGTAATGGAAGAGTAAAAGCCATGAGTAAGAGCATCTATGGAATTCGTATCACTAATTATGAGACATTAACGACAGTATACGCGTGTTAGGACCGTGCTTTAGATAATTTTTCAGCACGTAACTAAACTCACACATCAAGCGACAACGTACACACATACCAGTACGTGGGAGGGGTCCGTTGCATGTTGGATCGTGACCAGAGTTCTCCAAGAGTCGGCGGCGCCGGTAGTAGCAAAATCGATAAACAGCGAATATTATCAAGAACGATAACAACATCACTACCGATTCACGGTACCATGCGAATTTAAAATTTTGGTAACTTAAAATAAGCTGCGAAGATGATCCTTAAAATCGTTCTTCGCCATTGGGGCCCCCCTTTTCGTGTAGTTCTCCTGTCAAACTGGGAAATGATTAAAAAAAGGACGACAGTGCACATGAGATCGGCCCTCCCATTATGGAGCGAGAATTGCTGGTGGGTCCTTCAAGACCTAGCGAGCTATGATATAACCCCCTATCGATGAGGTTTGTCTTGTTGAGCAATCCCATTTATTGTGGTTCCCCTATCCAGGGCCTATTGTATTGCATCCCCTGGGCTCATTGTTTCAGCAACTGTTGCGTTCTTCTCTATCGCTGGTGCGACTTGCACCACCAAAGTCCGGTAAAGTCCACATCTTATCCTCACTTCAGAACTGTCTTGCTTGTGCCCTCTTTCTTCTAGACTATGCGTTTGGCTACAGAAGCATAGGCCAAACAAAGAAACAAACACCCCGATAGCCCGCCCCAAAAATATCCTCTCCCAACAGCACGACAACAATCACAACAATTGTCACTAATATAATCAACAATAACACTGTCTGCCACTGAAACAACAATCTATAGCCAGACTTTCCTCCATACTAGCAGCTCTCGAACGTCAAATAATAAATTATTAAACATAAACACCAAAAATAAAATTAAATAAACTTAAAAATAAAATAATTCCTCTACTCGTTTTTGGCCCCTGGTGCACGACCACCTCTCACACTGTCTCTGTCATAAACGACTATAACCAAGTTTACAGCCAGGTGGAAACCAAAGCAAAAGTTCCAAGTCCAACAACTGTCTTGTCCAAAGGGTAAGGATTGTGGAAGTTATCAAAGCCAGTTTCTAGAGACTGCTTCTGCCCATCGCTCACTCGCTTCCAGGATCTGTTGCACCATTAATAAACACTAAGATCTCGCTCTCTTTGTGTGTGCTCCACATATCCCCTTGTTACAGCGGCTAATCAACTGAAGCCAGAATCCCAGAAAATCCATCCACAAACTTCCTGTCTTGCAAAACAGCGTATTCGTGACAACTGAGCTCGTTTGAATGGCCATCGTCAGCTTAGAATCCCCATTAGACTTTCAACACATCTTTAGAACATCGCTTTAGACTAAAAGTGGCCCATTTGCACACATCTTTCAGTGGCTTCCATTGCTCTTTATTATTGTCATTATCATTGTCGTTGACAAATATCCCCAATTGTTTCCACCCTGCGGATTTGATCAACATACATTTCCAGAACTGATATCGAATACTAGCTGGGCTTTGTTGTGATCTTCACTATTCTTCAGTCCACAGCAATTAGCATCACCCTATCCTAAAAACCCAAACCCGATTCCACTCCTCAGCAGCTATATATTGGCTATCCGTCTATTATTAGCACTTCAATTGCATCGGGTTATTTGCCTATCCCTTCCACTCGCTTAAAATTCACTTTACAATATGTCTGACTTCAACCATCTGTCTCGTCGCAATTCGTTGTCATCCATTTCTACGGCTAACACGAATAACACCTCTACTACCACGTCAAATTCGGCACTGGTGCGAGGAATGCTGACCGACAACTTGCTCTCGCTCGATAATAAGTTCATCAAAAAACAGATCAAGCGTGTTCCGAATGGTCTCTCGCAGAAGCTGCCAATACAATACCAAAATGGTCAATTTCCACAGCAGCAGCAGCAGCAGCAGCAACAATTTCAGATGCAGCCTCAACACCACATCTCCAATCAACAAATGCAGCCCTTCTCGCATGCTCCTCAACAGATTCAGCAACAGACATTCCAACAACAAGCATTCCAGCAACAGTCGTTTCAACAGCAGTCGTTTCAACAACAACAGTTTGCCCATAACCGGATACCGAATGTGGCCAATATTCCAGTACAGGAACAACCGTTGAGATCGAATGCATCAAATGGAGCCTATTACTTTCCAAACGGGGAAGTGTTCCGACCAAGGAATGCACCTCTGAAGAGAAACAGACCAGGTAAGATGAACCATTATCCACAACAGCCACCACCACCACCACCATCGTCATCATCAACACACCAACATCAACAAGCGTACCAACAACAGCAACTGAAAATACAACTGTATGGCCAGCCAATGGGTAATGTCATTCTTCAACCTGTGAGCCAACAGTTCAATAATCAACACACAGCAAATCAGCAGTTCGTACAACAAGTTGTTCTACCGGCCAACCAACAACAGATGCTCCAACCACTCAATCAACAGAATGTAAGCTTACCACAATTGCAAAAACAATATCATTCACAAGAACTGCTTATTCAGGTACAACAACAACAGCAACAAATAAGCAGCCAACCACGATCATATTCGAACACAGTTGCCCTCTCGGCTCAGCCAATTCATGCAGAAGCCACTCCAGCCCAGCCAGCTCAAGCAGATGTTCAGCAACCTGCCTTGCAGTCATATATCCCTCAAGCAAAACATTACCGTTCACAACTTCAAACCATACAAGTACCTTCTTCTGTTCCAAGTTCTCGTACAAACTCTATGACCAACCAACAGTACCACCAAATTCCACTGCATGTTCAACATCAGTTTCAGAGTGGAAACACTCTGAGCTCTATGTTGACGCCTAAATTAGCAACTGTTATACAAACAGAAACGTCATCCGCTGCGTCTCTGTTTTCTCATAGGTCGGGCCTGAATATTCTGGACTCACAGGACTCGTTCGTCAATCCCTCTGTGAACCTGTTGAACCTGTTGAACCTGTTGAATAACCTGCTGTCAACAACAGTAACAAGCGTGAATGTGAATAGTAACATTACTAATTGCAATCCAGTAATGAGTCTGCCCTCTACTGTGACAAGTGTGAGCGGGCAGAGTGTGCATACCCATAATGCTCAGGGCAATATACACAGTGGTTACAATAATATGCATATGAACATGAACAACAATATGCCAGTCAGTAACGTCAGTAGTATGAGTCGTCAAGACTCCAACTCGAATCTTGTTGCATCAACTTCATCATCTTTCAGCAATCTCAAGATGCTCAACAAACAGCAGCTATCTAAGAGCATCAGAAGCAATAATGGCCTTTCTATGAATATCCCCTCTGCTATTAGCTTAGCAGGTAGTGACCAGAGGTATCCTAACCCTACAGTTTCTGCCAATACAACTCCTGTTCGTGTGCAGCAGAAGCTTCAGTCGAATAACCTCCTCAGAGCATCGCCTATCGCAGAGAAAAATACTTCGCATCTTGGTATCGATAGCCTTGAGGACTTCCAAAATGAAACTCTTACTTTGGGATCTGATCGTCCAGAGAGTTCCAATAACAACTTATCCATGACTATGAAATCAGAGGCGAATGATGTGTCCTCCGATCATCTCAGCTTACGCTCTGACAGTCTTATAGTTTCTTCTGACCGACCTGTTGTTACGACAAATTCATTTGAGCAGCTTAACCGTTCAGACCAGAGTATTGATCTTCCAGAGGCAAATCTCAGTAAGGCATCATCTATACATTCTAAATCGTCGGTTCACTCAATCACAAGGCCCCTCGTACTCACCACTTCAGCTGCCCATAGTACTTCGTCTACACATCTCATCCCTGCCTCGGAAAATCTTCCTATCAATCATTCAAGAAATACTTCAGTCCAATCACTTCCTGATTCATATCTTTCTCCACACAAGCCATTATTGAAGTCCACTTCTAACTCGTCTAACTACTCTGCTTCTTCGTCATACTCTCTGTCATCGAGTCTGTCCGCGGTCCTGAACACCTTTGTATCAACTTCGAACCTAGTTCGTTCTTCGCTGAACACACCAACAACATCGATTAATACCGATGGAAGTCATAGCAACAACAATCATGGCGGAAATGTCAATGTAACGACTGGCACACCCGTAACTGTTTACAATAGCATAGTGGACGATGCATCAAGTGCTACCTCGGTTGCCAACACGGTGACTACAGCAAGTACCATCAACGCCAACACTCATGGTACCGTGGTCGCAAACAATACATCTCTTGACACAAGTACATCTAGCATTGTTGCAACTGCGGACACGAGTACGTCTACTACATCTATGCACACAGCCAAGTCTACTGACGTAGAGGAAAATTCCAATGGAAATATTGCACCAGCAAGTGTACCTCTCCCCGAGGACTTGAATAACACGAAAGACATCCACATCGAAAACAATATTGATGAGCAGGAGGAGGTTCCATTCATCAACCCATATACTGCTCTCAATAATTCGAAAGAAGAGTTTGAAAATCCATATGATGCTTTGAAAGAATTTGAAGATAAATACTCGTCGGCGAAGGAAACCAAGCGCACAGAAGTAGAAGTGCCCAAAGAGATTGTTGAAGAGAAAATGGATATTGAGAAAGTTGAACAAAAAGATCTTGTGCCAGAGCAAAATAGTGGCAAGGTTGTAAAATCTACACCCGATATCAAAGAGATGCATAAAAGTACATCTTTAGATCCATTCACGTCAACATCGAAGAAATCATTGGGCAAGTCAACGTCAAACAACCATATTCCTGTTCTAACTACAATGTCTACGTCAAATTCAGCTCCATCACTCTCGGAAATCAAGTCCAATCTTCACCACGTTCCCGACAGAGTTGTTCTGGTTCCAATTCCACCTACTATCAAGAAAGAGTTTGCTCCAGGAAAAAATATCGTTTTCAAGAACATTAGCGAAATCAAAAAACGCTTTGAACAACTTGAAGCCGAACGCATGCCCAAAGCAATGAAGCAAAGGAAATCGACGGAATCGCTATCAACTGAGAATACGCTTATTCTGGAATCTATCAATGATACTACTGTAAATGACTCCAACGACAACGAGAACGA
This sequence comes from Scheffersomyces quercinus, assembly GCA_030556775.1. Classification (NCBI taxonomy): domain Eukaryota; kingdom Fungi; phylum Ascomycota; class Pichiomycetes; order Serinales; family Debaryomycetaceae; genus Scheffersomyces; species Scheffersomyces quercinus. Next base: position 30,856 of record JAKTUQ010000045.1, on the reverse strand, counting down.
AAATGATGAAACCAACTTGAGCACAATGAATGAGGAGACAGATGATCAATTGAAACTGGTAAAATCATTAAATAGTCCTGCTACATTGTTGCCACCCCATGTGGTTCTGGAAGAATCGAGAGATACTATCACTACAAATGACTTGTTATCTTCTTTAGATGTGGATAAGAATGAATTGGATGCGTTTAACGTGAGTGATACAGTGAGTGCTTTGAATATAAGAAAGCCTCAAAAGAGTGTTCCTTATAATTATAATGGCTTATCTACAACAGAAACTAAGAAGACCTCGACCATTTCGGATAAGGAAAGTACTAAAGAACTCACGCCGTCGGAAAGGGATACTACCATCCCTGTAAGTGAAGTTTCTAAGCCTATCATATTCCAAAGCAATTCCATAACTCTTGGTCCTCTCTCTCGAGAGCCAATTAAACTTGCTCCTTTATCCAAAGAGCCCGCTAAACTTGCTCCCTTGTCGAAAGAGGCCCTTAAACTTGCCCCATTGTCTAAAGATACGAAGGTACCAATGACTCTTCGTCCTTTGGACAGCGAATCTCCTATAATGAGGAAACCGAGGTCCATGTTGTTGCCATTGAAAGAGCCACAACCAGCTATGGAGTCCTCCAAGACTATTGAGTCATCTAAGGACTCAATTGTTCCGTCTTACCCTCAAAAGGAATTGAAGTCTAATGATAGCATCTCACTTTCTTCGCTTTCTCAGCAACCACTTGGTCTTTCAACACTTTCAAAGCCATCTACCTCACTTACATCACTCCCTCGGGAGTCGTCGTCAAGCGAGGAGGTCTTTGAAAGCCCTCGTTACTCGCCTGGCCGTCCTTTCAATTCTGAAGATGACCTCTCACTTGATTCAGGTCCTCAGCCAAGAGATAGATCAAGCGTCTATAGTGCTTTACCAGAACCTAATGTGTGTGATGACTCATTTGATATCATTGATGATTACACTGTGGATGAGGATGAGGATGACGCACTTGATGATGAAGACTTGGATAACGATAAAACCCCAGTACTTCAAACTACTGGTAATGATGAGATACTCGGAAATGAAGGTAAAGATGACGAGAATGAAGAGACTCCATCCTACTCTCGTATCATTGATATTGATGATGAACACTCGATTCAAATACGTACTCCTAATACCTCTGTTCCATCTACACCAAGAAGTTCTATGTATTTCGAAGCTGATCACGAGGCCTTCTCTAAATTCTTGAATGACACTCAGAACGAAGTACCACCTCGTGCTGATGTTGTGGTTGTTCACAAGGGCCGTAGGCTCACTCATGAAAAGAGTAAAAGTATTGTTTCTGGTAGCTCCTTTGGTTCGATCAATGAGATAATCGAATCTCCTAGCAGGAGATCTCCTTCTCCTAAGTTGAACTTAAGCCTTGCTCAGAGTCATAAAATGCATTCGGCAGCTTCTGCTAGCATTCCACATCACGCTCAGAAACCGTCAGTAACATCAGTCTACTCTCCTGTACAGACTCCAGAGAATAACGTATTAGATGCTGGAGTTGACACAGTATTGGAAGATGACGAGCAGATCGAGAGAAGTGAAGACATGAACTTGAACTCCGATGCACCCAAGAGGACGTCCAACATGCTCGATGTACTTGCTTCCAAGGACGAAAATTCTTCTTATCACAATGTATCTTCTTCGGTTATCCCAACTTTAGCAGCTGTTTCAACAATAGGAACTTCTGTTGTTGAAAATCCTACTTCGTCATACAGAGTCTCGTCCCTTTTAACTCCGGTTGAAGCTGTACCTACTCCAGTGACTCCGCAGAAAACTAGAGCACCCAAGACTCTCAAGAAAAAGCGCTCCATGCTTGATGTGGCCGAGACTATTCAGATTCCAGACTCTCCCGAGAAGAACACAGCGTCCTCTACACCAAGAAGAAGAACTGTATACATATCCCCTGAACGTTTAACGGCTAGCATGAACACTCTTCACGCGGAATATTCTCAATCCTCCACTGCCGCACCAAGTTCTAAAGCATTACCGGCTTCTCCAGAGAAGCGCACCTTAAAAACTAGAAAGTCAATGCCATCGCTCGTGACAAGCACTTCTCGCTCTCCAAGTAGGAAATCCCCTTCTTCTACAAATCTTAAATCCTTTTGGAAAAAGGTCTTTGTTCCTAAGAAACTTCCAGATAGAGACGAAATGTTGCGTCAAAATGCTCATAGTCAAGAAATTCAAACTCGTGATGTTCGTAGTCGCGAACTCCTTTGTAATGAACTTCGCAGTGAGATGAGGACTGATACGCCCTATGTTCCCAAAATCACGGAGCCACGTAATTACGAGGCAACCAAGAATGAAATCTTGCGGAATGAACTTTTGAGGAATGAAGCTCTTAGGAATGAAGCAGCAGCTATAAGAAATGAAGTTCCCATGACAATTACGCCATCAAAACAAATTGCGGAGTTCAACTCTATAGCATCAGTGCAAAGTCGGGCGACAAGTAAGGGCAGTAAGACTTCCAGAGGCTCTCCATCCTCGTCAACAAGCTCATCTCCGATGAAGTTCAAGAAGGCATTCCCATTTAGCAATCTCAGGAAACAGTCGAATAGTTCTTTGAATTCCTCGACCAAGTCGTCTATTGCAGAGAACAAGCCTCTTCCAAAATCACCCAGAAAGAGCCTTTATGAGGATGTTCCAGCGCTCAAATTATCAGAATTACCATCCATAGAACCAGAATCAAATTTGTTTGGTGATATGATGATGTCTTTTGATCAGAGGTTGAACAATGAAGACTTAGTTAGACCTATCCGCCCATTGAGTGCTAGCAACGCACCTTTCCATGAGCCGTTCTTGAGAGACGATGAATTGACCACTGATCAAATCAAGGACCAACAGATGAAGGATCTGGAGCTATCGGCCACTAGGGATGACAGCATTGACATTTCAGGATTAGATATTGATGAGCCTAAAAGAAAATCCACAGACGATCTCTATATGGATGACAATATCAGATTCCTTCAAGGTGAATACTTATGGTCAACGTTGGCCGACGGACGTTTAAGTAAGGTACTAGTGGTAAGAGATGAAGAAGTCGACGACAATTCAGATATTCCCGCAAGAGCCACAGCCAGACTGGATGGTAACGGAGAAACGATTGTTATCTCCAACGAGCAATTGTGTTACATTTTCAACAACTTGACAGAGTTCCAGAGGAGACATTTGCCTCCTCATTTGAAGTACATTAAGCAATTCCGTGACTACAAGTACGTTGAAATCAGTGTTCAGAAATTCGAAGACTTAGAAGGTGTTGTAAATACTGGTCCTAAGCTCAAGAATGCGCGCTCACTACCAATCTTAAAGACACATCCTAGCATTAATGGTTCTAGGAAGAAAGTTATGTTTTCCAATAAGATTCTGGTCAGTGAGACATTTGCACCAGATATGTACAAGCGTTACAATAAAGCCGTCACCCAGTATACCTTAACTGAGAGCTCTGAAATCAGCAAGATTAAAAACGAGTTAAACTACTACAAGTGTAACGAAATGTTGGTACACGAGAGTTCACAGAACAACACACATTTCTTCTACTAATATGGTTATAATTCCATCCAAAATTATACTTTCATTCATTATATACGTTATTTCTGCATGCTACATGCATCATTTAGTTCCGTTTTGTATTCTTTATTTATACTAATTTACATTCCTGTTCATTTTTAATTATGTTGAAGTATGAAGCATTGGTGAAATATAGAGCTTCGTACTCAGAACCAAAGATGATTATATTTTAGATCGTCCAGAGCAAATTTAATACATTTAATCACGGCTCTCTAACTCCCTCTATACGTAGTGTAACTATGATTCGACAACAATAATGGAATATGGTAGTGATTATCTGGAGGGCTTTCTACTGCAAATGTAATCTCTACAAAAGGAAAGAAAGTTCTTTGAGAGTCTTTCAACTCTCGGAAGTAAGCCCCAGTATAGAATTTGACTCTATAAATGCCTGGCTTGAGCGTTGTCCACTCAATTTCTCCTGGAGATGATGTCTTACTTGCTCCCAAAGACTCCAAATCCGAGGAAGTTAACTTCGGGTCAAGCACCCACTTCTTGATTCTTCCGTCTCCGTCTGTTCGGTTCATTGCAAATGGTTTTGGTAGCACCTTTGTCGTGATATCGGACTCGGAGTCAACATCCTGAAGCTCTGAAATGTAGAAAATTTGGCATATCACGTTCAGGGCTGGTCTGCCTTCCGTGGTATCCAAGATATGGCAAGTAATGGGATCAGCAGACATGGTAGAAAGAGTAGTTATTGCTCGGCGACCAATAAGAGAGATATGATATTAGTAATCCAAGATAGTGATTCGAGATCCCTTATGAAGATACATCCAATTGAACACACCAAGATTTTTCCAAAGCTATAACTCTAATACTGAAAAAAGTGAAATATCGAGATTCTATGGAGGCATAGTATAAGTTCTTTTCGGAGATCTCCGAAATGAAAGCCGATAAGACAATTTATATGCAGTGAATTATTTAGTCAAATAAATATGGTAGCACTATATGTTTATATACTGTAGTTTTGGAATAGGTAGTTATATTCCTTATTTTCATACTACTCCGTGGTGTAGCTCCATTGGATTAATCGGGGATCGTATCTCCAATTGGCACGTTCTTGGAAGCGCTCTGTAATGATGTAATCAATTAGCCCGTTAAATAGCTTGTAAGAAGCGCCCTGTGCCATCTGGAACGAATCATTTAGGTACAAGATGTAAGATTGAACGTCCAAAACCTCATGCTCTTGGTTCTCTATGAAAGATGTTTTGATCTCCAAAAGCCGCTTTTGAATATCTTCGAAAACTAGTTGCAAGTTCCTCAGCTTAACATTTTGCGACGTGGTTACAGCAACAAGGTTGAGCTGATGCAATTCATGCCTTATTCTATGAAAGAGCTTGTCTCGCAATGATGAGAAATCCACATCTCCACTCTCAGAGAAGGATTGTACGTTGCAGGATGCTAACTGTAACCTGGTGAGATTATCGAGCAACTCGCGAATCGTTATGTCGTTATACAATTGAATGAGCTTGAACTTCACAAATTGATAATTCACGATGAATTTAATGAATTCAAGCATCAATTGAAACTCAGTGACAACATGGATCGGCTTATCGTTTACTTCAACAATTTCTATGTCTGAATCAAGATCTTCTTCGTCAGTGAAATCCACAATGTGTACATTATTTAGCTGTTGCGAAATTTGATTACTAGAAGATTCATCTAATTGCTGCGACACCTTTTTCTCATCATCTAATCTTTGAACTAACACCTCTTCATCTTCCTCTACCAGGTCGTCATCTTCAACAAGATCTATAAACACAACCTCTGGTTTAGACTTCCAATTCTGCGCTTTTCGTTTCCTAAGTAGCACGCTATCTTCACGGACCAAATCTGGCAACTCGAACACACCGAGAGAGAGCTGTAGATTATGCCTAGCGTATCTTTTAGATTGTTCATTCCCATCAAATGTAAACGGGAGTCTCATCTGAGATTGAGTTACAGCTGTAGGCGTGAATTGCCAAGGAGTCTCCAATATATCCTTTCTATAAGTCATCATTTCACTCCAGAACCTTATTTCTTCTCCGATGTTTCTATCTGTACTGATTAGTTTAACTTGGATAGGCCGTACTTGTGCCCCAAAGTAGAAATCTAGGGTTCCTTCTACTTCTATTAGTTTTCCATAATTGTTGCCAAATGACAACCCCATCCCCAAGTATGTTTCTTCGGTGATCTTAACTCCTATAGACAGTTTTTTTGAGCTTGACGAGTCGTCAATTGTCACCAATACAAAATTTCTGGAGTCAGTTCGGGGGCCTGTGCCAAAATCCCAATATCGCTCCCCTATTATGCGTCCAAATACCTTGACTTTATACACTGGGTAATTATTTACTATGATCGTGTTCTTGAAATATTCTCCCATCTTGCCGTATACCGACACTGCAGATCTACTTCGAAGAATGTCTCTAATCAAAATCGGCACAGGTTTTTGCAGCGTCGGAGCTAGATGAAACAACTCGGGCACATAGAAGCATTTGGTCGGCGTTCGTAGTACTATGTGGTTTTCACCAGGACCAAAGTCTACGCGTGGTTTTTGGTACATTGTTATGTGGCACACATTACTGAGTCTCTCTGTTTAAGCAGTTGTGGTTGTAGTAATTATGATAACCAGCGGCAGATATGGAATATTTCTCTATTCTTGCAGCTTTTATTATTATAATAAGGAAACTTCCACCTCAAGTGTTTTCAACTACTTCGTAAATATACACTTCATAACAGTGTAGAAGATGTCGTTTTTGCATTTTTTTTTTGGTAGTGACATGCGATATTATATAGCGACATTAGCTAACAGCTTCTTGATAAGGTAGTAGTTCGTGGTATAGATATGAATTCAGTAGTTGAGACTCAGATGATAGTGTATTTATTCGTATGCCACACTTTAAGAAGAATTGATGTGGTTGTAAACCTTACGCTATTACATCTTCTATGGGGCATAATCTATTAGCTACTAGATTTATTGATTTTGACTGCAAACAATAGGAAAAGCAAGACAATGCACTAAGAGTGCTACTTTTTGGTTTAATTTATACCATCACCAATCAAACGCATCAACAGCACGAATTGAACTTGAAGTTGTATTATTTATTTCTTCTTACTAATGGTATAACCTGAAGTAAGGACTTTGAACACTATTTCATATCTTTAACAACTGCCTTATAACAGAGCACAGCACCATGTCGCCGTAATGTCGTTGTGTTTACCTGATGTCGTATCTCCCCTCGTAATCCGGATTCTCTTGCAGGAATCTTTTTTCAAGATGAGACCTCAAAAACTAGGAATCATTACCGTTGAGTATAGTTAATAGATTATAGAGTCGATCTAGTCTGGAGTCTTTTGTGAGAATACTTACTACAGATAGCTATTGCACATTAAAATGGCATTATTTCAAGTTAGTGGCTGGGACTTGAAGCAGGAGAAAATCGCCGTCGGCGGTCCTGCTGGAAAGAAGAAGTCCAACAGAGAAAAGAGAAGAGCTAAGAAGAGTGAAAGAGAAGCTCAACAGAAAGATTTTGAAGAAAAAGAGGAGAAAGAGGAGCAAAAAGCCGATGAAGTTGAAGAGGAAAAAGTAGATGAAAATGAAGTTCAAATCGAATCCAAAAAGCCTAAGCATACAAAGAAGGAATCTTCGAAGGAGTCTAAGAAAAGAAAACAGTCTGATGTAGAACAAGAAACGACAGTAGTAGAGGCCCCTTTGCCAATCTCTACCCAAAAGTTGACACCTTTGCAACAAAAGATGATGGCAAAGTTGTCAGGTTCTAGATTTAGATGGATAAATGAACAATTATACACCATTTCCTCTGGGGAAGCTTTGGGTTTAATCAAACAACAGCCTGCATTATTTGACGAGTACCACCAAGGTTTCAGATCCCAGGTTCAGTCCTGGCCAGAAAACCCAGTAGACGTGTTTGTAGGTCAAATCAAAACACGTGCAACTACTAGACCTATAAACGCTCCTGGTGGATTGCCAGGTTTGCCTAACAAAAAAGTAGTTGTTGCAGATATGGGATGCGGAGAGGCCCAATTGGCTTTGGACGTTAACAACTTTGTGAAACAACACAATTCTCAAGGTTCAAAGAAAAAATTTGCTAAGAACAACAATAATAAGAGATTTCCTACAACTGGTCCTAAGACATTGGACATAGAGGTTCATAGTTTTGACTTGAAGAAGCAGAACGACAGAATAACGGTGGCTGATATTAAGAACGTTCCTTTAGAAGATGAGTCATGTACTATAGTAATTTTCTGCTTAGCTTTAATGGGAACAAATTTCTTGGATTTCATCGAAGAGGCATACAGAATTTTAGCCCCACGAGGCGAACTTTGGATCGCTGAAATCAAGTCCAGATTCACTGAATCGGGAGAAAAGAAGGTAGTAAAACCAGAAGACGTTGGCAGTGAGTTTGTCGAGACTTTGAAATTATGCGGCTTCTTCCATAAGAAGACCGACAACGATAACAAGATGTTTACTCGTTTTGAATTCTTCAAGCCTCCACCAGATATTCTTGCTGAAAGAAGAGCCAAATTGGAGAGAAAGAAGAAATTTGTTGAGCACGAAACAGACAAGGAGGAGTTGGAGAGCAAGAGATCCGAGAAACCCGAGGGTGAATGGCTTTTAAAGCCATGTATATACAAGAGAAGGTAGTTTCCAGCGTAATAGATATTGCACCAAGCAAATACAAGATTTAATAATATAACATTGTGTAAATACAAAGTTTCCTCTGATGTCATGAGAGGGCAATCCATTGCTCAATGAGGAAGTATGACCTCCAATGTATGTTTGTTCAATTACACATTGTTCCCCGCGACGCTGAGCCGTTCGCTTTGCCGTCTTCATTGTCTCTTACATTCAGCCACTTCTACTTACTCTCATCAATACTGAACTTCCTAGCCAGTAGGTATGGCTACTGTTCTCATTTGCATCCTGGCATCTGTCCCAATTAGGCATATTGCTGCGGAACCCATCACGTGACTTTCTTGCAGCATAAACTTTTTTTGTGCGCGTCTACCATTGTTAGCGCAGTTTTCACAGCCAGCCATCTCCAGTTTTCTGGATTTCCCATCAGTATTGGGTAACACCACCAGCCATAAAGGTATATGGGGTTGAACACATAAGAATCAATGATCTCGAGATCATATATAAGATTTGATCGATTCGCCGCTAAATCAGATGTCAAAGGAAATGAAAGAACCATATCTGATTTCTTCTTCCTGAAAACTGGGTAAAATAATTTATCTTTTTTTTCAACTATTGAGTTACTGCAAATAGCGGAGGACCAAAGACAGTTTAGCAACCGCCTCAGAATGACCGACTTCTACGAACCAACTTTGTTATTTAGACAGGATGCAGTGAGGAAGGGTTACAATCCCGGCTTGTCGCCAATTTCCAGCGTAGAGAGTTTGCCTTCCACTAGTTCTACCGTGATGAGCTCCCTCTCCAACAATTCCAGCAGTTGGATGTTAAACTACGATAATCCCAAAGACACGGAAGTGTTGAACCAGTCTTGTGCTTTGAAGAGATTGAATATAAAGTCAAACTACTGGAAGATCCCAGACTCCAACATGAATCTCACAGCCATGTCAGTGACAAATACACAAAATGACAACCCTATTTTGGCTATATCTAGTGCAAACAAAGAATCTAACTTGTTTATCTACGAATTGGATGTCTTAGGAAACTACTTAACACACCATAACACAATCAGTTTGCCAAATGTTCATGGCATACAATGGGTTCCAAATAGCAGCAGATTCTTGGTTACCGGTAACAGTAAAGGATATGCCCATTTGGTCTCGGTGCCAAAGATTAATGAACCTGGTCAAAGTTTCCAAGATGATGACGATGAAGAGCCATCTGCAGAAATCTGCAAGAGATTCAACCATAGAAAGCATTTGAAGAACAAAAAGGACCTACACGCACAATCTCCTATCTCCAAGATCAACTTCATGAATAATGACAGCCAGCACTTGCTTTCCTTATACAACAGCAATCTTTTCTACTGGGATGTGAAGGATTGTGAGTCACAGGTGAGGCCTTCTCCAATTTCTATTTCGTCCATTACAGGAATCACACACTTCGATCCATTACCTCAATACAATGCAAATATGGTCGGTATTTGCGGCAAATTTGGTGTTTCCTTGTTTGACTTGAGGGAACCAAAGTTCAACGTACCTGGCTCCGTGTTAGATTATGCGTCAAAGAAGAAGTTGGGAGCCAACATGATGAAGTGGAACCCAGATGACGAAAATGTATTTGCAGCTGCCCATGGTGATGGTGTGATAAGGTTGTGGGATATCAGAAAGCAAGACAACTTCTCTAACTTAAATGGACATGCTGATAAAGTGACAAGTCTTGAATGGGTCAATGGTGATTTGTTCAGTGGTGGAAGAGATGGTAATGTTATACACTGGGATTTGACTAGTGACATGCCTCTGAAGAGAAAACATTTCACAAATTGTGGATTAAAGGAAGGATTAGGTAGCGTCAACTTTAACCCCAAGCTTAACTGCTTGGAAAACACACTCAATCAAAGACAGTGCGGTACAGTATTGCCTGCTTCCAACACAAACATCATTGGTATGTGCTCAGTTGCTGGAAGTGAATCCAAGGAAGATTTGAAGGTGTTGTCCATTGATGGAAGCTCTTTCTTTGGAGTACACTCAAAGATTTACGACGCTGTGAATATCAATATCAATTCTGAGAAATTGTATTACACAGATGAGGATATACAATTGTTAATCCAGAGTGAAAAATCAAATAGCACATTAGTGAATGCTTCCACTGATAGCATCAACGAAGTTACAGAACCGCTTAGTATTGCAAGAAAGAACACTGGTGAATTCAATCAATTCCCAGTGCACTCCAAGACAGCCGATAAACCTAATAACTTCTCTCATGAGACTTTACTTGAATCGCAAGAAGATTTGACTCGTGGTATTGAGGTAATAGAGGATATTAACCAAGATGATGAAGATGATGACAATGAGTTTACTTTCACTCCTCCATCAACACTAAAAATGCACAACTCCAATGAATCAGTCTTCTCAATTGACTCTGAGGCAGGATCTTGCATGCTTAACTCGACAGAGGAGAACTTGTTTAATGGCTCCATGGATTCATTATCCACTGACCCGACCGTCGGACACGAGGAAAGTGAGGAAAGTGAGCCTTCGTCTTTGGAATCGTCTCCAATAGGGCGAGAGTCGTCATTTAATTTCCAATTATTAGATGAACTTGACTTCAACTATGACGAGAAGAGTGTCAGAAGAGATAACTCCTTCAACTCCGCAATGTTCAACGAAATGGTTAATAGAAAGGCTTCTGTCAAGACGGTTGGCAGTAACCTTTACAGTATTTATAGTAATTAAATAGGTAGGTGGGTATACGTAAGTATAAATTAATTGTAATATTATTAAACGATACTGGTTTGTAGTTTAGGGAGAGCGTTTTATTTTGCTCGTAGACAATTCAGTTCATCGTTGTTAATTTGTAACAAAGCTTGGTATCATGCGAGCACAAACAGTATCAATGAACAATTTTATCATCAAAAGAAGAAATCAATTGAGGTTGCAAAACATACAACATATCACTGGATCTCTATTCTACATATCTACATTTGACTGCAACAAATAAGGCTGCAACATTACTTGCTACACGACATTGTCGTATTTCTATCCTCTTTCCTCCTCCTATTGTGTCTCTTATTAAACAGTACTGCAACAACTTCGTATCCCTAATGCAGTAATTCTCATACGACGAGAGCGAGCCTTCATGATCTGATAATAGAAGTGCCATAAAGCGCTAAAAAAAAGCGCTAAAACAGCATCTTTCTGAGGTATTTAACAGTCCAAATATCCGAAAGTTCCTTAGTGAGGACAGTAAACTTGCGTTCCGGCACACTTCGGAGTTCCTGAAAATTGTGCTAGTACCTCGCTGTTTTCTCGCTAATGTTAACATATACAAACTCCGACAGAGAGAAACTGCACTACACATAATCAAAGACTCTACTATTACCCTTCTATAATAGAACTCAGTATGGAATCCACTAATGTTAGTGAAAGATCGGGGCTTCTATATAAAGGTCGTGTGCGGATCTAATCTCCTCATTGGGTCATTCTGGTATTTGTCATTTGACATTTTAGCTAAGCATCGACTCCTATTATTAAGGAGACAATTGAATTGAGCCGTACTGTTGTCTTGTCCAAGTCTCCACTCCGTTCGTTAAAGCATATGAAAATAGACAGGGAGGTCGATGGGCCCGTAATTTAAATGTAATAATAGGGAGCTGGTGAAAGGGATGTAGTTTACCTTGCCATCACGTGACTATACTTTAGTCCATAGAGCAGTAGGATTTCACTATGTAAGTAATTAGTAAATGGTTTGACGAAAAATATCACCATGCCGGTGTCTTTCATGGCTTAAGCCTTTGGTGAAGAAGGCATCATTCGACAAATGCTTATTAACTGTGACTAATGGGCTTTTAAATGTAGTAATATTGATTCTCTGCGCATAGCCTTTTGATTGCTCGGCAATTTGCACTAATTTACCAGAGCGAATAGAGAGAGTGATTAAAGTCCACCCCAAGAGTGATGAATGGCCTCTTGCTGCGTCATTTCTTGGAAGCAAAAATCGTGATTGTAGGATAGATACTTATTCAGTATAGTATGTATGTCAACAGCGATTAACCATGATGTCAAGTATATTTCATCATGCTCCCGTCCACAGCCCGCTGTAATTACTGCGAATGTTAGCGACAGCTGCGGCCACTTCTACTTTGCGAAAAGCCCGCATTGCCGGGGTAGTGAGAGAGATCACTACGATCTCCCTAGCAGCCTGCCTTACCACACGACATTGCTGCAAGGGAAGCAATGAAAGTTATCTATTGTTAATGACTTCCACTGCTTAATGCCATTTCTTTCTCTACCTCCCACGGAACGCCCGACCTCACATCCCTTATTACTCTACTCTCAACTTTTATCCATCATTCATTCTGTCTCACTTCTTACTTATCACTTCGTCATCTCCTCACCCAGCTTAATGGCTCAGAGACACCTTTTTTTCTTCTCTCCCAAGCAATACCATACTTAGTCATTGCTCACTAATTTCTAATTTCGCCAATTCTCACTATTTCTAACCGCTTCTCACTAATTCTCACTATTTCGCTCTACTTCCACCGTTCTCGCACTAGTCCTCACTAATATCACAAATCTCAATTCTCAAAATCTCAAATCTCACAGCACAGAAATCACAACTGCTGTAAAACTGTTTCTCCATACAACTGTTCTTCACCGACTCGCCAACTGCTGCACCGATCAATCGTCATGTCGGCCAGAAGTACCCCTATCAACGTCAAGGTGGTGGCCGCCGAGTCTCTCTACAAGAGAGATGTGTTTCGGCAGCCCGATCCGTTTGCCGTCATCACCGTCGACGGCTCTCAGACTAAGACAACAAAAACCGCTAAGAAGACCCTTAATCCCTACTGGAATGAGTCGTTCAACTTCACTGCGCTTGAAGATTCCATTTTGGTCATCCAGGTGTTTGACCAGAAGAAGTTCAAGAAGAAGGACCAGGGCTTTCTTGGTGTAGTCAATGTTCGTATAGGAGATGTCATTGATTTGGAATTGCCCAGCAGTGAAGAGACCATCACCAGGGATCTCAAGAAGAGCAACGAAAACTTGGCTGTCAGCGGTAAGATCATAGTGGTGATATCTCACTCCAGAAATGGATCCAGTGTCAGCAACGGATCGAGTGCCAGACCTGCTAGTTCCAGCAACTCTAACGGTACCTCCAATGCCACATCTGCTGCCACTGCTGCAACGAATAGAAACTCTACATCCAATGGATCGTCTGCTCCTCCACCAACTCACGGCACACACTTATCCGCGCCTCCTTCCGCAAGCGATCCATCTGCTTCTTCGGCTTCTCGCCAGTACTCATCCTTTGAGGACCAGTATGGCAGACTTCCACCAGGATGGGAGCGTAGAACAGACAACTTTGGAAGAACCTACTACGTCGACCACAACTCTAGAACCACAACGTGGCAGAGACCTACACTTGAACAGACTGAGTCCGAAAGAGGTCAACAGAGACAAACTACTACTGAGGCTGAGAGAAGACAACATAGAGGAAGAACTTTACCGGGTGAAACTCCACAGTCTCCAACGATATCTTCCTCAACGACTCCTAATGCAAGTGGAAACGTCACTGTGAATGCTACTGGTGCCAACACCCCTGTTAGCCCTGCTGCTGCTGTGTCGATGGCTGCGTCGGGTGCTACCACTTCAGGACTTGGAGAACTCCCTTCAGGATGGGAACAGCGTTTCACCAACGAAGGAAGACCATACTTCGTAGACCACAATACTAGAACTACTACATGGGTAGATCCAAGAAGACAACAATATATTCGTACATTTGGTCCTAACACTACAATCCAACAACAACCAGTCAGTCAATTAGGCCCACTTCCATCTGGATGGGAAATGAGATTGACTAACACGGCCAGAGTATACTTCGTCGACCATAACACCAAGACTACCACATGGGATGATCCTCGCTTGCCATCATCTCTTGACCAGAATGTTCCACAGTATAAGAGAGATTTCAGAAGAAAGGTTATCTACTTCAGATCTCAACCTGCACTTAGAATCTTACCAGGACAATGTCATATTAAGGTAAGAAGAGACCATATCTTTGAGGATTCTTACCAAGAGATTATGAGACAAACCCCAGAAGACTTAAAGAAGAGACTTATGATTAAATTCGACGGAGAAGAAGGTTTGGATTATGGTGGAGTCTCGCGTGAGTTCTTCTTCCTTTTATCACATGATATGTTCAACCCATTCTACTGTCTTTTCGAATATTCTTCGCATGATAACTACACTCTTCAGATCAACCCTAACTCGGGTATTAACCCTGAGCACTTGAATTACTTCAAGTTCATCGGTAGAGTCGTTGGTTTAGGTGTTTTCCACAGACGTTTCCTCGATGCTTTCTTTGTGGGTGCTCTTTACAAGATGATGCTTCACAAGAAGGTAGTGCTTCAAGATATGGAAGGTGTCGATGCCGAGTTCTATAGATCTCTTAAGTGGATCTTGGATAATGACATTACTGATGTGCTTGATTTGACCTTCAGTGCCGAAGATGAGCGTTTCGGTGAAATCGTCGAAGTTGATTTAAAACCAGGTGGAAGAGATATTGAAGTTACTGAAGAAAACAAACACGAATATGTTGAGTATATCTCCGAGTGGAAGATTTCTAAGAGAGTCGAGGAACAATTCCGTGCCTTCATTGACGGTTTCAATGAATTGATTCCTCAGGAGTTGGTAAATGTATTCGATGAACGTGAACTCGAATTGTTAATTGGAGGTCTTGCTGAGATCGATGTAGAAGATTGGAAGAAGCATACAGATTACAGAGGATACCAGGAAAGCGATCAAGTTATCCAATGGTTCTGGAAGTGTATTAAAGAATGGGACTCTGAACAAAAAGCCCGTTTGTTGCAGTTCACAACTGGTACGTCGCGTATCCCAGTCAACGGTTTCAAGGACTTACAAGGAAGTGATGGTCCTAGAAGATTCACTATTGAGAAGGCAGGAGAATCCAACCAGTTGCCTAAGTCGCATACTTGTTTCAATAGAGTCGACTTGCCCCCATACTTGGATTACGAAAGTTTGAGACAGAAGTTGACGTTGGCCGTGGAGGAGACAGTCGGTTTTGGACAAGAATAGAGAGCAAAATTTAATTTTCCACAAATTGAAGTAGTATTTGAGTCTACCTTGATTTTGGACCTATTTTCCTACATCGCCACAATGCGCTCAATTGAATTATTCCTTTCTGCTACATATTACCGCCTTGCATCTTTTCTTCTTCCCAATTTATTGGTTGAATGAATTCCATAGATTAGTGAGTGCCATGATTGTCAAGCAAAAAAAGTGACTTGTGGTAACTAGTACAAGTGGTATACATCCAAATTTGTATGAAGAGTTTGAGTAAATGATGTTACGATCTTTTCGTATTATTGCATATAGATAACCATTTAACTATATCATTTCATTTCCCCACAATCTTGCTGCATCAGTAAGTATTTCATCCCTTAACACAATGAGGCGGTTTCAGTTGGTAGCCTTCCATTTGTTCACACTTCGAGTTTTACCAACGCACGGCTGATTATTTCCACCCTTTGTTTTATTGTTTGCTTTCATGTTCATCTTTCTTAATTGATAGTTATTCTATAATTCGTATTTTATTATTAATCTTTGTTCTTGTTAAGTTTTTATTTTTATAAAATAGTGCACATATACATTATATGACTGAAGAGACGTGACTGTGGTTTGTACATCGTTATTATTTAACATCACAGATGTGGTTCATCGGTGTTCCTCATTTCAACTCTCATTAGTAAAGCTCAAAGGTGGTTGGACAAGAAAAGATAGAAAATTTTTTGAACTTCGGCCCTATTTGCTTATGTGAAGAAAATAATCAGCATTTGCGACAGAGTTCCCTATAGCTTCAGAGATGTGGAGATATGGTTGTGACACCGCATTCACAAGAAAATACATCCACAGATTTGTACCAAGAAAATATGCCTTACGAAATTTTCCGTTATCGGTGTCCCATTTAGTGCTGAAGCGAGTCTCAGCCCTTTTAGAGGCACACAAATGGCTACTGTACATACTAATGTATGGAAACCACTACCCCTTATGTAGTCATCCTCTAATGTATAGAATAGCGAAATGGAAAACTTGAGACAAGTTTAGTCAGATACCAAATTCACACGAGGAATCTGAGAGAAGTAACTAATAAACTTTGTAAAGTTAATGGCAGTGTTATACAGATTACACGTCCAGCATAAGTCGCAATAGGGAAGTAGTTGGGGCTAATGGAACAGCAAGTCTAACTGTGAATCCCCGACTACGACCAAAGCTGTGGTGGTTTTGGATGGTGACAGCCTGCGAAATAATTGTTCCCACGATTTTCGCCGTCTCCATTCCGCTCCCGATGCACATCTACGGTTGTTTTTTCCTTTTTAACTTACCAATTTGGCTTATCTTACTTGTATACTTGCTGCCTGGGCGATTTTTCCGTGAAGTGTACAGGGCCTACTGCACGACTGATAGCGAGAACTGTGGTTGCAATATTAATTCTTATGGTACACTCGTGCGCTTTATGCACTGTGTGAAAATTGCTGCTTTTGGAATTTTGAATGCAAATTGTTGTGGCGGTTTCAGCTATTAGTGAACGGCGTTGGTGGCTATTTGGATAGGTTGATAGAGAACTAATTGTATCCCGTAATTATACTAATTAATGATTTCGTAAACCGGTATCATAACTCTCTACCACATTTGGCGTCGAATTTGATTGTATAAATATGGTATCTGTTCTCTTCAATACATTGTAATATAGGTGAAAATACCCATTGGCAGCTGCTTTTCAATAAGACTATAGACAGAAAGTCATTGCAATTAAAATGGGTGCTGTCGGTATCTTGAATAGCATCTTAAAGCCTGTGTTTGGTTCCGATGAGGACAGCACTTTGATCCACGATGATCTCAAGAGTGACTTAAATGAAGATTTTCAAAATGGTGAAGGTGCTCCTGTTGAAACCACGAATCCTTTAGGTTATAACTTGGATTATGTTAGTGCATTCTATATGGTTATCCAAGGTATCATTGGTACAGGTATTTTCTTGACCCCTGCTAGTGTTTTAAATTCCATCGGATCCGTTGGTGCATCATATGTTTTATGGGTCGCTGGTTTTATCATTGCCATTTTTGAAGTCTTGGTTTACGTTGAGTTTGCTACTTACTTCAAGAAAAGAAATGGTGGAGATGTTGCTTACTTGGAACAAGCTTATCCTAAGCCAAACTATTTAATCCCTACTGCTTATGCAGCTGTCACAGTTATTTTGTCCTTTTCCGTGTCGTCAGCCGTTGCCTTCGGTACATACGTCCTTGCTGCCTCGGGCACTGAATCTACTACTTGGAAACAGAGAGGTATTGGTGTGGCTATTCTTTCATTTTCTGCTATATTGACAGCAGTTCACCCAAAGGCAAGTATAAAGTTGGCCAACTTATTGGGTTTCGTTAAAATGGTCTTCTTGGCCTTTGTCATCATCACTGGATTTGTTGTGTTGGGAGGTGGAACTAAAGTTGACAACCCTCATGCAATTTTCAAGGATGCTTGGAAAGGATCCACTTCTGATGGTAATGCTATTGCAAACGCTATCATTAAGGTTTCTTTCTCATATGGTGGTACAAACTATGTCTTCAGTCTTGTGGGAGAATCTAATCCTAGAAAGACAAAGAACTTGTTTAGATTCTTCATTCCCGGTGTTGTTACCCTTGTCTTTTTCATCTACATTTTGCTTATTACAACATTTTACGCTGGTTCCGGTGGAATTGAACAAATTAAGAAATCTGGTGTATTGATTGCATCCCTTTTCTTCACCAATGTCTTTGGAACAAGAGCTGCTACTCAAGCCTTGGATGTTCTTGTTGCCCTTTCTGCCTTGGGTCACTTGCTTGCAGTATTTGTTGGTCACTCAAGAGCTTTGAGAGAATGTGGAAGACAAGGTGTTCTTCCATTCCCTCGTCTCTGGACGACTACAAAACCACTTGGAACACCTTTGTTGCCTGTTCTTGTCACATACATCGTCAACTTGATTGTCTTACTTGCACCACCAGCTGGTGATGCCTACAATTTCATTGTTGACATTGGCTCCTACTCGGGCTATTTCTTCAAAGTTTTGTTATTCGTCGGGCTTATTTTGCTCAGAAGACAAAGAAAGGCAGCTGGTTTAGGTCCTCAAGGATGGTGGGTTCCTCTTCCGATTATTATCATCGGTATGCTCTTCTATACTTTTGTTATTGCCATGGCATGGGTTCCACCTAAGGGAGGATCGTTAAAGGGATCTGATGTTTCATTTTTCTATGCCACATATGCAATTACAACAGTTGGAATCTATCTTGTTTGTATTGCTTACTACTTCGTGTGGGCTAAGTTGTTGCCAAAGATTGGTGACTACAGACACAGAACATCATTCTATGACTTGCCTAATGGCGAAAGAGGTCATACTGTGGTCAAGGTTAAGCGCGATGAAATTGAAAAGTGGGATAGCGAACACGATTCAACTGGTAGACTTATTGGTCTTCACAACTCCGATGACAGTCTTGAGATTGAGTCGGTTGAAAATATTTCATACGCTGTTAGTTCTGAGAAGAAAGCATAATCTTGCTTTAGGACCTTATTGGACTTAATTTAAAACTCGTACCCCTCTGATCCTAGTTAATTAGCGTTGTATTACTAAATATATGGAATAATCGTATTATCAACGGTGACCTGGGACTTCAAGTAAGCTAGTAATGTCAATATGCCGGAATTTGCAACAATTCGTTGTTCCGTCTTAACTGCGGAATTTTCAGCCATCATGGAAATAAAGACTAGTAAAGGGTTGAGATTTTCTCCAGCCGGGTTTAATATTTATTGAAGCTAGCAATCGAAGCTTCCATTTTGTGTTAAGGGTCGGTAAAAAATCAAATCGAAATGAAAGGCACGCCCTCCGACGGAGTTGATACTTAGTCCGTCTCATCAGCATCAGTCATTAGCCACCGAGATGCGAGTGCCATGGGCTATACACTACACTCGTGGAATAACCCTTACCGTTCCCTGAAATTGTCTGAATAGGCCACCGTAATCTCAATATACTTCTATCTTCATCTTCTAGATTCGCAAGGATTCGGAGCACGGAACGGAGTTATTGTCTCTTATCCAAATTTCACATCCCATCTCTATCTTGAACTATTGCAGTGTTGCTCCAATTCGTATGAGTGCATTGCTCCTGTACAGCAATAGTATAGGTGTAAGCACATATGGCCTGTGATGAGCCCTACAACTCCCATAACCACAATTTCACTCAGTATCAATGCTGTTTCGGAAATTGTCCGTATATACGTCATTCTAAGTGGAGTGGGGAACGAACGCCATGTGCTGAAGTATGAGGGATGTACCTCCTTGGCTCAATATGGGAAGATTTTGTGGGGATGAAGGCTTATCTTTATGTAATATCACTTCTGGGCTTATGTCATAGAAAAGATAGTCTCCACACGAACTGACTCTCCTCACTAATTTTGCTATCATTCCCCTTTTGTTTGTAATCAGAGCTGCAGGATTCGATCATTTGGCTGGAACACCCACCCTATCTATCATGCGTTCTTCTCTATTGTCTTACTGGCGTTCTCCTCTTTTGGTGGAAAAAGGCATTAGTGTATCATTACTAATGTAAAACATCTGGCGATTTTCTGGAGAAAGAATATTATTGCAAACTATATAAGATGGGCTTTCCCCTCTATAAATGAGGCATTTGGTAAATTGTAGATATCATTGTGATATAGACAACACTACAAGCAACTAACGCCATGCCAGACTTATTTGACAGATTTTTCAACAAGATTAACACCAGAATCAACGGTAAATCTACCCCCCACTACGGTGGCGCAACCCAGGTTAACACCGGTAAATTTTATAGTTATACAAACTCGGCCTCGAACAACCACTACTGGATGGCTAAGAGCGAGAAGTCGGTGCAGACGGGCGAATCAGAGGTTATTCCTATTAAGCAGAGAACGATGAGTGTAAACTCTATAACTTCAGAGAAAGAGGACGGACCAAGATCCAGACTTAGCAGTGTTTCCTCTGAATCTGGTAGTGGTCAATGATCCAACCATGCGTCTATCATGAAGACCGCTGGTCGAGTTTTATGATTCAATAAATGAATATTCATTTCTTTCTATATTCTTAAATAAATGATAATGACTTCATATTTTATGTAAGTTCAATTCACTGTAGGTAAGAAATTGGTAGTATGTGTATGTAGTTATGACTTTTGTCAACCGAATTCCATCTTGGGCGAACTCCTGAATCTACTGTGGTGCAGGGAGACAGATTATAGTCAACGGTAATGCAGTAGCGACTCTGTCAAGTGCAGCACGGAAACATCGCCAACGTTTCAAGACCCCCTAGTGATCTTTAAAGACGGAATGCGAAATGTGCTTGTAAATGCGTGGCTCGAGCTCTTGATATTCCAGTCTCTTAATAAATAGGTATTCTGCAGGGGTTTGTCTTGTGGCCGATTCATCCAGTGAATGTCTATTTAGTCACTTAACATATTGAAAATGCTCAAATCTTCGTTATTCACGGGACTGAAATAACCCAGAATTAATTGTTGACTATTGAGTGGAAACTCTTGAAAGTTAATAGAGTCCCAATACAGCATTACTTGTTCTAAAGGTGTAGTTAGCATATTAACAGAACTGGTGTCTGTTCTGGGTAATTCTTGATCAAAGGTAGGTGCTATTGTAGAATTGTTTTCAATATGGGAAAACAACGTAGGTGGGATACTGGAAATGGAACCACTACGAGTCATTGACTCTGATGTGCTTCCACGTGGAGACCTCTTGATAGGTGTCTTGATCTCTTCATATCTTTTGATCCTAATGATTAGCTCATCTTTTCCTAATGCTAGTAACATTGGCTCAAGCGAGTTAATTAAGGAAACAAATTGGTTGAGCTTTCCTCTGGCAACTAAATTACCACCCTTTTTCATTTCATTCATCATTTCCATGGAAGAATCCAATTGGTCCTCGAATAGAAGATATTTTTCATTACTAGTATCAATCTTTAGAAGTATGCAAATCAAAAAGATCAAGGACGAGCTGAACAAATAATCCAAGTCGGTGAACCCGAAAATTCGAATGAATCCTCCCTTGTACAAAGCTCTAAATATGTGGATTGTTACGTGACCAGAATTAATGATTGAATGTATAATTCGGCTAATGTTTCTTGGTAAATCCTCGATGTTGAAAGGATTGTACATCAACTGGTTCAATTTGAAAAAATTGCTGATTTGTACTTTACCAAAATTCAATAATATTGGTATGCAAGATAAATAAATGTGATGCAAATAATTCAAATACAAGGAGCAACTTAATCTTTGATCGGAACCAGTTTCCTTCAAAGGGAATGTGAGTTTGAGGTCTTCAGGGACATTGGCATTCCAGTCAAGCAAGCGTTCCATAATAGATAGAATAGATTGCAAGTATTGTTTGTTGTGAAAAGATGTAGCATATAACTCACTTGTGATCCTATCGGCAATCTTGGAGAGTTCGATGTAACACTTCATACAAGAATCACTAGTGGAAAAGACATTCAGGATGGTGGAATTAGGGATATCAAACAGAGCGTTATTGGTTATAGTGTCTACGCTCACTAATACTGGTTGTCCAATACGAGAGCTAAAAAACCTGTTTAGGCAGAAAGTCCCCCACCATACTCTATTGATGTAATGCTGTGGTTTTTCGTTAATTTCATGTCCTCTGAGATGTCTATCCTTATGCAAATTCAATGAAATACACATCTGCAAAGCATGGAGTGTAAACAGCACTGCGGCAATTTTCTTGTCCAATATTCTTAAGTAAATTGCAATCAAGCAGAACAACTCAATAATTTCTAATGTGTCATTGATATCACGATGACCAAAGAAACTAAATTCCGAAGGTAAGTACTTGATTACAATTCTAAAATATTTTAGACCAGGAACCTCGGCAACGGAGTTCTTCCCGAGAACAGAATTCGGACTGTAAATTTCACCTAACGCCATGACAGTCAATACCTTCAAGAAGAAATAATCAACCTTGTTCTTAAAGTTGAGGACTCCAGGCTTTAGTTGGCCGTTCTCGAAATACCTCTGACACTTCCTCTCGAAATTTTCTTGATCGACAGTCATGTAGCCAGAACTAATGAATGAAATTGCATAGCTGTTTAACTCCATAATACGACCATACGACAATTCTTTTAGTATTTCGGGCTCAGAAGTTGTCCTGTTTGAGTAGTTGAATAATTGGTTGTATGTCTTCTCTTCTCTGAACGTACTGAAATCGGGGCTAACAGTAATATCAGTGAATATTCCTTTATTGGATATCGTGAACTCATTCAAATTCCAGCAAACCATCTCACATGATGGAGATCCCAATAATATAGATAGGTTCAATTTATCTGACTTATGGTCGTAGTTAATCAATGATTCCTTTCGCAATTTCTCGATTTCCTGTTGCAATAATTCTATCTTAGATTGGTACTGCTCTATATCCGTGTCAAGCACCATCATCTTCTTAGGCTTCCGTGGAAATTGGCACTCATTTCCTGAAGCAACACAAGCTTCACAAGGATGTGCTCCCAGGCACTTGGTTCTTCTTCTGCGGCACCTTTCACAGGCGCGACGAGATCTTGTCTGGTTGCTCCCATGGACTGAATCAATTGTGCCAGCTCGGCTCAAGCCGACCGCGCTACTATTAGCAGTTCCTGTTCCGTAGCTGCCAGGGTCCAAGCTTTCAGATACTGAGGAGATGGACTCTGAGTCCGACGGTGACACAGCAGTACCGGCACTGTCTAGGCGTCTCGTCTTTGCAGGAGAGTGGGAAGATTCGTCATCGCTATCAAAAATACGAGTAGATCGCATCACAGTCTTTTTCTTGGATTTAGATGATTTAGTTTGTTTAGTCGATTTAATTGTGGGTCGAGGAGTCGACTTCGGTAAAGATCGAGTCCTCCGACCATTGACCACTGAATGTCTCTTGGGCATCCCTGGTATATATACTAATTACACACCTCCCTCCTCATTCTGGGCCTATCACGATACCACGGCCTTTCTGGTATTTTTTACCATCATCAATTAATTTCAACGGCTTCCATATATGCATTACTATTGCTCGTAGGAACTTTTTTCAATGTTACCGATCCATACTGTTCCTGGTAGGAGTGGCTGAAAATCAATACCACCAACCGAGCGTGACTTAATGAGTCAATCTATATATAAAATGGGGACAAACGAAGTGATGGTAAAAAATACGAGAGTGCGACAAAATACCACTGGACACCACGATAACAAGCAACGATAAAGAACGTGAGCTCATGTGCCGAAGCTCTAGAACACTATGTGTCTGACACAACTCTAATTCTTAAATCTGTTTACGGGCATGGCAGCAAGGCTTATGGGGCGAACGAATGCTACGCCGCAAATTAAAACGGATGATGGACATTTGTGTGAGTATGAGGTAAAAATAACGGACAATAACAAAAACATGACACTCGGGGAGGAAATTACGAATAAGGTTTAGAACGGCGTATGGGGCAGGATAAGAACAAAAACAGGGGTTGTGGGCGGTATTTTCTAGCTATCATCGATTGTATATGTGTTGATGGATTGGAGTTATCGTTGGGCAATGGTTCCCCCCAATGCCCATAGTTAGCTGCACGGCAATGCGTACCAAGGGGGAGAGTATTAAGATTTATCAATTTCAGTCCACCACTTGCAGCATTATTTTATTGCCGATTACGATTACGATGGCATTGTGAACATCCACTTAAACTTTTGGGTATGAACAGGCGGACAGACGGTAGGTACCGTACATCTACATGTATTCTTAGACTATACTGAGCTATTATTATTATCATTATTATTACCATCATCATTATTTTTATGATTACCTAGACATTCTTCTCTATGTTATTTTAGGGTCGCCTGTAGTCTATACTTAATTTTGTACCAAGTATAGCTGTTTCTATTTCTATTAAAAACAACAGCAAAACAAGCCATGCAAACATCCTCTTCCCTTCTTCCTTCTCTCATTGAAGCTTGATGTGTCTGAATGAAGGTCACCATCATCACGCACTGGGATCATTCCATGTTGTTGCTGGTAAGCCTGCGTCTGATTACTATACAGTCCATTATTAGGGTTATTCATATTTGGCATGACAGGGCTGTTCCCGCTGTTGAGGAATTGATGATTCCTATTGTCTTGAGTGATCGAATTATAATTGCCGAAGGATAGTGATTTGGACCGGCTGTTGCGAGCATTCCGTTGCGATAACGAAAGTAACTTCGAGTTGGCCAGGTCATTTCTTTGATGCAAAGGTGTCAGTGATATTTGTTGCAGCGATTGCTGCAACTGCTGTGGCAGCTGCAATTGGTTGGGAGATTGTGACGTAGCCGTCGCCTGCTGTTGCCTTCTGTGCTGTGGTGGGTGTGGATTTCCATATCCATGGAGATTAGCCTTTTTGTTAAGAGCAGCATCCCAACCACGCCCACCGTTGAGATCCATCCAATCATAATGACCATCTTCGTCGGCTCCGAGCGACGTTAACGCTTTATCCATCAAACTAACTAGGTAATTGTAATCTGGTGTCTCGTCGAATTTGAGATTCCGCACGTATGTCAAATACTGTGCAAATTGAATAGGAAAGCCGTAGCAAAGTTCATTTATCAGTGTAGTTTGTTTTTTAAGTCCGATCTTTTCGTACTTCTGCTTATTGGTTGGGGCCTTGAGACCTTGCCATGGGAGAGAGCCGCGAAGGAAGTACATGAATACATGACCCAAACTCTCGAGATCGTCACGTCTCAGTTGTTCCCTACCAAGATGGGTGTTGATCGACATATAACGAGCTGTTCCACTGAGCGCTTTCTTCTCACGGTATGGAATATGCAACTTGGTTTTGGGATCTCTATATTGTTTTGCCATGCCAAAATCCACTATGTACACTTGGTTTGCGTAGGTGGTTCCCGGTTTCCCTATGAGGAAGTTGTCAGGTTTGATGTCTCTATAGATAAGGTTGTGTTCATGAATAGTCTCGACCCGTTGAATCATCTGTTTGGCTACTTGAACAACGGTTTTCACGGTGAATTTGCGGTTGCACCAATCAAATAGATCTTCAAGGGATGGACCGAGGAGGTCAATTATAAGGATATTGTGTACTCCTTCTTGGCCGAAGAAGTATGCCTGTGGAATCCCAACACTGTTGTTGAGGATGCGGTACGAGCGATACTCGTCTCTTAATTGTGGGGCCTCGCATTTGCGAGGTTCAAACTTTATGGCCACCTGCTGGTTATTGAGAATGTTGATACCTTCAAAAATGATACCAAATGAGCCTTCGCCGATTTTTTTGCCCACTTTGTAGTGAACTCCTACTATATTGGAAGATGCAGATTGTGCCATGGCATGTGTGAGTGACTGGCGACGAAGGGGGTTGATTCTTTGATATTACGATAAGATAGAAGCACAGGTGGAACTATTTTTCTGGCAAATTTTACCGTTTTCGTTCTAGTTTGCTCCGTGGTGAATTATTAGGGCGACGAACCAGACGGATTTTAGGTGAGTTGGCTGGATTCTCGAGCAACAGTGATAACGGCCAGGAAGCGTGATGCGAATGAAAGGGTTAGGGAGTGAATAGGTTGGTCAGAGCGATCGGGAGCGGGCCATCGATCGGTTTTGCGGTCTCTTGTGGGGATTTACTCCTGAGTAGTCTCCAGGTTCGATGCTTCAATCTATGTTTATCAGCCAGACACTAGATATATAATAGATACAAGGGCTTCGGTGTTGTGTGTTATCTGGAGGTAATCGATCGATTTTTTTCTAGATACTGTAATCGGTGTACGCCTTCTCAACGATAGTGCTATTTTCAACGCGCTGCCACTAATGTAACACACTCTTTCGAAGCTGCTTTGTTCTCTTCTCCTACTTACAACCACTCATAAATTATTACTATTCCGATTGTTGCTTGGTCTCCAAATTTTTTCCGCTGTAGACGATACTGAATTACATGTAGGACGACGACAACGACTAGGGACGAGAGAATTTCAGAGAGAGATGGCTGGGGGTGCATTGTGTGGAGGAGAGAACAGGGTTATAAACTAAGACTTCTGGGTGTAGAGAACTTAATAGTTTACCTTGGGCGTTTAAGAGAGATGTAGAGGTGGTTATACGCGGGGGGTTGAAAGAGCTTTGTTCTTTGTGGGGGGAGGAAAATAGTGCTGCTGGGTGAGGTCTTCATAATATTGAGTGCTCACAGCCTTAACTATGGCCGATTGCTCTAAGTGATTGGTAGCGCTGGGTTGATTCTAAACTATAAGGGTGTAATGTTCCGGCTGGGGAAGGAGCCCTGAGTTCTGTTGATAAAACAAGTTGGAGTAGAACACGATGAGATGGGCTGTTGTAAGATCTCGCTCAGTGGCTTAATTTCTGTGGGATACAATATTAACAAATGGTTCTTCTTAAGACATCAATCCCACTATCCACGCTCTAAACCATACACCTCTTCAAGTGAAAAAATTTGTACCTCATTCTGTTGATGGTAGCGCCTCTTTTTCACCTGCGAAAAAAAAAAGGTAATGGACGGTGTATGTTATTATGGTTTTGACTAAGGTGAGGTAATGATTAGCAGTGTTTACGTCGAGGTAAATAGAATAAAACTCTTGACTTCCAGTAGAAGATTTCCAGATAGCCCATAGAAGGTGAATTGAATTGTCTAAGAAAGAAATTCACTTTGAAATCTCCATTTTAAGCTATTTGAGTGGGTTCTTATTTTCAAACTAACCATTAGTTGTACGCGAAATTTGTGATTGATAGAGCTAACGACTATTCCAATACAATCTAGAACAATAACAGTTCAACAGACAATAAAAACCACCGCAAGTTATCGATATATGCACTGGTTAGCAGGCCAATATTGAGCTTATCATTTATCTTTGTTGTTTGTCTTTGTCATTTTCACTGTACTATTACCGATCTTTCCTTTCATATATTACGCTCATGACAGACTTCAAACCTAACACAGCAGTATATGCCTATCACGGCCCTCTCATCTACGAAGCTAAAATCTTGAAGGTGCACCGAGCTAATGATTCACATGTGTTGATTCCTGAAGGAAAAAAGGAAACGTTGGAAGAGAACCCCAAGTTGATCAAATATCCCGATTTGCACTCTCTTAATACATATTTGCTCCATTATCAAGGCTGGAACTCTAAGTGGGACGAATGGGTTACTATTGAGAGAATCTTGGAGCATAATGAAGAGAACAAGTTCAAAAAGAAGGAGCTTGATCAGTTAAACAAGAAAAAACGGGGAGTTAAGAAAACTACTCCAACAGCATCAACCACAACTCTAACCACTTCGGCGACTGGTTCTACCACAAACACTACAATCGCTTCAAAGAAGCGAGAAGCTAGTGTAGCTAACGATAGTAGGAATGGAGAAGTGTCTAGGAAGCGTCAAAAATCAACGGCTACTTCAAACAATAAAAAGTCAAATCCGTTGATCCAACTAGAGTTCAACAAAGAGTTAAAGTACCTTCTAATCAACGATTGGGAATACATAACACGGGACCGCAAGATAGTAGAGTTGCCCAGCAAAAAACCGATTTCCAACTTGTTACTGGATTATCGTGAATACCGTCTGTCACAACTCTCAACTACGGAGCAGACAGATATACTACAAGAGATCTTAATGGGCTTAGAGCTTTACTTCAACAAATCTTTGAGTTTAACGCTCTTATACAAATATGAAAACTTACAATACCTCAACTTCTTGAAGCAAGAAATCATAAATAGTACCACCAAAACACAGAGTAAAGTGTACGGAGTAGAGCATTTGTTAAGGCTCTTGATCTCCTTGCCAGGACTCATAAGCCAAACAACTATGGACAATATCAGTATAAGTGTGCTCATAAATGAGCTAACCGAACTCCTACGTTTTATCACCGACAATTTACCACAATACGCGAATGAGTACGTAAATACAACTCCACAATACGATAGTCTAGCAAGGAGTTAGACCGTCGTCATGGATCAATTAAAGAGGTTTAGGATAAGATAATAAACGCATAGGGAACGCATTTGTGTTTGCCAATTAAGTCAACGAGGGGATGTTCCCTCAATTAGTTTTGTGGACTATCCCTGAAATTTCAGGTCGACATTCATCCAAAGTGAATTACGGGTGTAACTGTATTTTCACGGTTACACCCACTGTATTTTCACGGTGAAGACTGACCTGGATGGAGAGCCAACAAAATGTAGAGTCATCATGAAACGTTCGATGTTTCTTGTCGACTAACCCTCTTTACTGTTGGCATTTCGGTGGAAGCTCCTCGTCTAAGTAATCGGCTCATCGAAAGCCGACCTCACTGGTTAAGTCTTCCGCTCGATTTTGTATCTACTAGGTAAATTCAGTAACTCGATGTCTACGTAGTAAAACGAATTAGTGATAATCGTACTTAAGTACTGTCATGTATTCATGAGACATAAAACATAAAGGCGTAAACGTAATTTCGTAATCATAATATAAAGAAGTAGAAATAAATCTAATGAAGTCTAACTGGAAACTTCATTGGAGATTCAGAAAGTCATTAAAAGACTCAATTAAAGTGGCATCGACTTGTAGTCAACTTCAACCATTGGGTTTTCGTTGTTACAGGAGATGTTCAATTCCAATCTCCAGTGTCTTCCATACTTATCTTCCTCCTCCTTGGAGAAACCATGGTCGGTTTCATCCTTAAACTTCCAGGTAATTTTGTTTGGAGTCTCGACGGTGTCGATCTTATCCATATGCAATTCGTAACCGCAACATTTCTCTAAGTCCTTGATCAAGTGTCTTTCAACGTGATGTTGCAAGTTTCTTCTGAACTTGCGAGAGTTCTTGTTGGCGGTTGGCTTAATCTTGTCCAAGTTTTCGTGGCACTCTTTCAAGATAAAAGGTGGGTAGTAACTAAGATGACCATGGAAATAGTCGTACTCGTTATCCCAGGTTTCGTCTCTAACGAAAGCCTCGAATTGAGTCAAGTCATCAAATTCACGGACTGGGGGTGGGGCCAAGACCTCAATCATACCACCTTCTGATTCAGCAGATTCCATAGAGACAATCGAAGACGATCTCGATTTAGGAACTGGTGCTAATTTTTCCAAAGGAACGCAGTTGTTCAAGTCCAATGGTTGTGTACCCTTGGACTTCTTAGCTTTGACCATGATCGATAGTGGGGTGGGTGTTATATATAGTAGTTGTGCAAAAGCGACAAAGTGTTAATTGTTGATATATAAATATCGGTGGTGAACAAAACTGGAATGGTAGATTTAGGGGGGCCAGATACGGCTATTTATACTGTTGCAGCCATCTTCTGGTCGCCAGCAGCCAGAGGTGCATTGAGTGCAAAATCCCTCACTTCCCCTATATGGCAAATAATATTATTACTCAATGGACAACCAAGTGGCCAACATGAAATGTGTAATGTGCACATCTCCTCATATGCCTATAAGTGACATCGTGATGTAACACCACTGCCATGCAATTAAGGAGAACTCCGTAATGAGGATTTAGGAACTACTAGGAACAACCAGGAACAGCCTATGCACGTCAACATTTGGCTGAGAAAAATACTCCTCTTGTGATCATTTTTTAGACGCACGCATTTGTAGAAAAGTCACTCCACACTGGGGGGCTGAATTTCTTTTGTGTGGAGACGCGAGCTTGGGACTGGGAAGTACGCCAGGGTACTGGGATTTACTGCTGGTCCAGAGGGTAAAATGGTCCAAAGATGGTTAGAGGTAGTGGTGTAAACTGGGGAAACACCCAAATGAGGTTAGTCCCCTCACGGCTTGGGGGGGTACTATTATTGCATAATAGTGGTTTTGGGATACGGGGGCATTGGATATTCCTAATGGCGGAGAAACCTCATTGGCCCCACTCTCAATGCTATCCACAGCATTGGATTGCGGGTGAAACCCCATGATTGGATCATTCCTCGTACTCTTGGTGGGTCCCCTCCGATGCTCGTTTTCCCTTTCCCACCATCTCTCGTAAGAG
Organism: Scheffersomyces quercinus; assembly: GCA_030556775.1. Lineage (NCBI taxonomy): Eukaryota > Fungi > Ascomycota > Pichiomycetes > Serinales > Debaryomycetaceae > Scheffersomyces > Scheffersomyces quercinus. The sequence continues at coordinate 591 of JAKTUQ010000045.1, read as the reverse complement.
CAGCAAGTGAACCTTAATGGCTCCGATATTTTCCCCCGTCAAGTTGCCATGATTCAAGTTTAACCATCACCAGAGCTTATGACTCACGGTTGAACTCGCTACCTCTCGTGTGTGAATCGTAAAGAATCGGCTCGCTTTCCAGCCCATCCCATAACTTACGTTGCCAGTGTTATCGCAGAGGTGACGCTATTTCTTATCGTATGTTACGTCACTATATGCACGCGAATTTTGCGATGCGGTCATTGTGCTTGAAGTGGCCAGTCATCAGTGCGGTTTGACGACACATCAGCGTGCGGAACCCATACCCAGAGCTGTGGGCACTATGGTAACCATACAACATGGTAGGTGAGTGAATTTAGGTACAGTATTTTCCAGACAATATTCGTACCCCTCTTAACAATACTTCGCTCCAGTAATCCAAATTAAGGCGCGATAATTATATCTAGTCTACGTTTTAAAGTATTAGAGAACAATGTTTGTTTGCTATAAAAAAGTCACATACAAAATGAATAATATACGTTCTAGATACTTATATATTTCTTTTCATAGTTAGAATACTTTTCACAATTGAAGACTAATAAAGTTTGAGAA
>JAKTUQ010000044.1:0-47152 GCA_030556775.1 Scheffersomyces quercinus | reverse complement strand
CTTTGTGCTAACTTTGTCATTTGTTGGCGCCATAATTTGTATTCTTCAGAACCTTTTTCTTCAAAGGCAAGCGTATTCTTTGGCAACAGTTAGGTAGTTTTAAGCAACTAGAAAATGTAAATTCCAAGAGTCTCTATGCGCCTTAATTTGTATGACTTCGGCGCCAGCTTAAATCCATAGTAAACGAATTCTTGTTATGGGGGGTGCGAAATGTGGTTGGAAAATACTGTACACAGCGCAGAAACGGCTTTGGCATCATTGTCTGCCGCGGAAGAAGTAATACTGAAGAAATAATCTCGGATCGAATTTACCTGAAGTAGAGCGGTCTTACCCTCGATTTAGAGTTTGAGGAGATAACTTGATTGCAAATCTGACTTCTATGACCGTTTACCGTTTGTAGCTTCTAAGCAAAATGAAAAATTCAACACACACCACGCCGATCTCTGGGAAAAGTACATAAAGAGCCATTGGATCCTACATTATTGTCACTTGCACATCCTCAATTCATCATCTTCACTTATTCTACACCATTTAATCCAGACATGAATGCTGCTATTTGGGTTATACTCATTGTCGGAGTCCTCATTATTTGTATATGCGCCATATTAATCCCCACAAGGAGGAAGAAGGCTAGAGCCGAACAAAGAAGATTGGACCAAGAGAGGAACATAGGTATTTCTCCCAATGCAAATACATTGATCAACAGGGTACTTTCTTCGAATCAAGAAACATCAAAGATGCCACCTGCCTATGACGTAGGAGAATTAATTAGAAAACCAGAACGCTCTCACCTGAAAAATACCTCACTCGGATCGAGTTGGGAAATTTCTTTGGAGTCACTGCTGTGCAGCACTCTCGAGTCGAAGATGATATCATGATTTTGAGATAAATGTGCCTGATTTTTTCCCCCACATTTAAGAGATATCCTTTATATTATTAGAATTAATCAGATTAGTCTATGACGCCATACACTTATTCACTTCTGAGAAGTGAATTTAGATGTTGTTCATGGTCATAGATAGTTAAATAGAATGCAAGTTAATATCAATTCGAAATTCGATTGTAACGGGATGTAAACCCTATCTGTTTGAGGCTGTACGGTGTTGCATAATTCTACGAGAAGTAGAGTCACTCAGGTAGGAAATATAAGGTATTTTGCCGACATCCAAGTATAGCTCATGCAGCAAAGCTCATATGTAAAGCAAATCAATGACAATGATAATGGCCCGACCGTTGAAAAAGTGGATATGCCGAAAGGAAGGACTTACCGAACAATGAGTCAACCCTTTTTTAGTGATGGTAGACGTCATGTTTACGAATTTGTAAACCGAGTCTTTCATGCACATTACTACACATGTTAATTTGCACTGAGTGGCTGAACACTGGTACTATCCTTATCTCTGTAAAAGGAATGATCCATCAGTGTACAGGAACCACAAGTTCATTTTTGGGCATTTATTGCGTTAGGACTCTGGAGACTGCAAACTGTGAGATAATTATGCTAAAGTATATAAATAACCAACAATCATTAAATTATAATTCAAGGTTCATTTGTTCACCAATCACACATATATAATCAAAAACCTAACATTTAACTACAATGCTTGCTTGGGTAGCTTTCGTAATCATTTTCTTCGTTATTTTCATAATCGCTTCAGCTATTGGAGCCTCGAGGTATGGAGGGAGGAGGAGAGTAAGAGTTAGCACAACAGCACAGACCGTTCATGTTAGCAACAATACCAACAATAATAACAACCAAACGATATATCAAACGACAAATATCCGAGGCACTGGTCCAGAGATGGCCAATGTATCCAGTCCTGGAGTATGGAATCTTGGGAGCACAGCACCTCCCCCAATTATAAGACCAGCACCGGTTTACGTGAGGTCCCAAACCGCAGATTCCAACCTTCCCCCATATTCCCCTTAAACAGGACACAATTTTAGAAACGGCAATGTATGCCTCAACGCTTTGTTTGCGATACTAGATACCATAAATATACACTGTAAAGAGACTCTCTTTTAAAATTGAAGTAGATTTGCGTAGTAGAAGACTTGGAAATTGCAATCACTCCCTTAAGCCATTAGTATCAGCTCTAAAATTGTATCATTACTATTTAGACTAGCAAAGCTTCATCGCTTATAAAAGTTCACCGGCACGCGGCTGATTTGCAGCTTCAGTCTGCAGACTATACATGCGTGACATTCGAGGCTAAGTGCAGCTGTGAGGTCGGATATAATGCGGCTTTGCTAGCAAACAGGGGGCTAACTTTCTAGTAATCAGCAGTAGTTGGTATCAAATATAACGAACAGATTTATACAACCAAATTCTAGACAATGATAACTGTAGGGAATTGATAGTCGGTAAGAAAATTATGCCAAGAACCACTCGTCCGATCAATACTTCTAGATTTTCTTAGCTTAAGCTTTGGTTTCAACGTCAAAATATCAATGCAATAGTGGCACAAGAGCAATTCAAGAGAAGGGGAACCTTTCTTTTGATAGTTCGTCATGATACCAAGTTACAGCCTCCCTCCTAAACGTAGCTAGTGGTCGTAGTCATGGCCGCTAAGCCCAAAACTAATTCCGGTTACAGGTAGTTTTATCGGTAGAACCGAATTTCCTCGCGCCATTGAATTATTCTGCTCCCCACTATATATGACAGCACTCTATTTAATCATCTATTTTATTCAATTGAGATCTAGAGCCCATTTACTTCAAGTTGAACGCATCAACCATACCCAATGGCTCCAATTGATATTAGTAGAATTTTAAGGCGAGACGAAGATGATGACAGCGGCCCTGCACCACTCAAGTGGCTAAAGCTAGTCATCGCACTAGTCTTTGCCGTTATCGTGGTGCTTATTATACTAAGGGTCCATTTCAGGAGAATGAGCGATCTAAAGAAGATAGCAGCACAAGTGAAGTACAATACAGCTCAAAGTCGAAATCTAAGGAGAACACGCATTCATCGCAACGTTGCTGACGATGCCAGGAGAGAGCTAGACATGGGAGAGACTGGGGTTCCCCTTCTAGAGTCAAATTGCGACCCTCCCGAACCATCGCACATTCGCTCTTCATCTATGTCCTCAGAGCATTCAGTACTAAGCGATCTACCACCCGTTTATCATGATGATAGGCCACCAAGCTATCCTAATATAATAACTGGCGAATCATCTTCCCAATGATTGAAGATTTCGTCTTGATGAGTATCGAGAAACAGGACTAGTCATCGGGGTCTTACGTTTCGAGGAGTATATCACTATTTAGAGGAATTTATATGATAGGAATATACCGCTGATTCGCAGAATTACAATTTATGAAAGTAGTTTACTATAGAACCAGATATCGCTATTGAAGTAACTTCGTCGTGCTCATTGTAGTACTCCACACCACGATGGAAATGAAGATAAAAGCGAACCCAGTAAATTTTTAGAGCTTTTGAAGGAATCCAGGGCCCAGACCATAAAACGAGGGCTTTGGCAAACAATATGAGATTACATGTAAAGGTCTATGTTCAAACTTGATAGATAGCATCTGATCTGATCTGAAATGTAGAGGAGATGTCGAAAACCCTTACCGTGAATTTTCTTAATAATAAGATAATTAAAGATAAACTCAGACGCAGGTACGACCACATAGATAAGAATTAAAAGAATCTGCTAAACTTCTTAGCTTTCTACTCTTGCCATTTTATTGGTACTTTGTGTTGCTACATTTGCTTTCATGGCGGTATCTTACTTTCGGAGTGGGGTGCAAAAAAGTGGGCGATCAAAATTTGCAACTCCTCATTTCTGAATTTTGCATCATTTGTACTTTGCCCCCTCGAGAAAACTTTAGGTCCGTAATGTGGCAGTTCACATGTATCGTTACAACAATGCCTTCTACAAATAGGAATTTGGCATTCTAATGTGGTTATAATTAAAACTCGGAGTATCTACACATTTAGAACACAAAAGTGTTAGCCCACATTTACGAGGCAACTCATTACAGACTACGCGAGTTTACGAGCTTCTCATAGCCACAGCAACCAATCAGACGCGAGATTGAGACCAATGGTGGTACTAGACAATGTGTCACCCTGAAGTGGATATTCATAGAAAAGCCTACATATATTGGAAAAAGGTGGACAAAAATGGACTCTTTTTGATACTGTATCACCACATTATCTACAGTTTGGTACTCGCTTAATTCAAGTAACACCACACATTCATACTACAAATACCGTCCTTTATTGAACCCAAAATAAAGACTTTTCACGCACTTATCACATTAACACAGAATCACAGAGTTCACTCCACATCATCATCCTCCCGACCATCCCTCCTATTACTGTCCAATTCTAACCAATCATCCATTACCTCCATTCGTGCCTTATTCTTGCTCCGAGCCCAGTGCACGCAGTTGGATGCTAGATCTCATTGCCTGTACACAACAACCCATTTTTTCTAGGTCCTTCTCTTCCTGTACAGGAGTCAAGAATTATTTATACATCCGTATATAAAAGAAAGCAAGTCCAGTGCCCACACTCATTTGTTGGTATTAGTCGGAACATCCACAGTCAGTAGACAACGCTAAAGCATCGCTGCGGAAGACACTAAGCACATAAGATGTCGGAACCGCTTCAAACGGTTGTGCCAGAACCTGCGGCCCTGGTTCCTTCTCCGTCAGGAGAGGTTCAGCCTAAAGTCGCTAGCCCCCAAAGCGCTAAAGCTTCCGGTGCTGTTAAGGAAAAGACAGAAAAGACGGAGAAAGGCCCAGGTAATGGCTACCAAAAGGTGCCATGGTACCGTTTATTGCTGTACGATATGCTCTTATGGTTTTTTTCGGTCATCTTTGACTGCTTCTTTAGAGAAATCAGACCTAGAGGCGCCTTCAGATTGCCAAGAAGCGGGCCGGTGATCTTTGTGGGAGCACCACACTCCAACCAGTTTGTTGACCCTATTATCCTCATGAGTCAAGTGAAAAAGGAGTCTAACAGAAGAATTTCGTTCTTGATTGCTGAGAAGTCGTACAACCAGGCGTTTATTGGAGACCTCGCCAAGATCCAACTCGCCATTCCGGTGGTGAGACCTCAGGACAACCTCAAGAAAGGAACAGGAAAGATCTTTGTAGACTTCGACGAGAATCCGCTCAGAATTAGAGGAAAGGGAACCAAATTCACGAAGGAATGTGCTGTGAAAGGCATGATTGCCTTACCACAATCGCTTGGAGCTTCTGAGGTATCGGAGATCATCTCAGACACCGAGATTCTCATCAGAAAGGAGTTTAAGAATACAGACAAAGTTCGTAAATTACTCCAAGATGGTACTTCATTCAAGAGCGCAGACAAGGTTGACCAGAAGAGCGTATATCAGTACGTGTTCAATCACTTATCTTCTGGTGAATGTATTGGAATTTTTCCAGAGGGTGGTTCTCACGATAGAACAAGTTTGCTTCCATTGAAGGCTGGTGTAGCTATCATGGCACTTGGAGCAATGAACAACGATCCTGATTGTAATGTTACGATTGTTCCTTGTGGTATGAATTACTTCAATGCTCATAAGTTCAGATCCAGAGCCGTCATTGAGTTTGGAAATCCAATTGAAATTCCAAAGGAAATGGTGAAGAAATATGCCAACCCAGAGACCAACAGAGAATCTGTTAAAGAACTTTTAGACCTTATCCAAACTGGTTTGAAGGCCGTGACAGTGACCTGTGATGATTATGAGACTTTAATGGTTGTGCAAGCAGCCAGAAGATTGTATGCTGGTAACTTTGCTCAATACTTGCCATTGCCGTTAGTAGTAGAAATGAACAGACGTTTGGTTGAAGGGTACCAACACTTCAACTCGGAGGCTATGGTCCAGAATGTGAAAGAGAAAATCTTGAGTTATAACGAGATGTTACATCACTTGTATTTGCCAGATCATCACGTTGAAGACTTAGATGAATCCAACAAACTCAGAGTAGTTCCAGTTTTAATTTTCAGACTCATCAAATTGATTTGCTTCTTCATATTGGCCTTACCTGGTGCTACGTTGTTTTCACCAGTTTTCTTAACATCTAAGATCATATCCAAGCAAAAGGCAAAGCTGGCGTTAGCTGCTTCTTCAGTTAAAATCAAGGCCAACGATGTTGTTGCAACCTGGAAGATTATCGTCGGAATGGTGATCGCTCCTATTGTTTACAGTTTCTATGCATCCATTGGTACTTGGTACTGCTACAAACATGAAATCTTCCAATTCAGATTAGTCTGGGTTTGGCTTTTCCTCTATATGTGTGGTGTTCTTGTGACTTATTCAGCTTTGATTACAGGGGAACAGGGATTGGATTTGCTTAAATCACTTCGTCCTCTTTATCTTTCAATTACAAATGGATCTTCGGTAAAGGCTTTGAAAAAGTATAGAAATGAGTTGAGTGAGGACATTACCGAGTTGGTGAACACGTTCGGACCTAAGCTTTACCCTAATGATTTCAATTTGCTTAAGTTGAAGGACCAATTGAACATGAAAGAAGGTGTTAACTACGTAGATAGTGATGAAGAAGAGGATAAGAAGACAGAAGAGTTGAAGAACAGAAGACTTAGAAGAAGAAAGGCAGCTAAGAAGGCCAAGAAGGAAGCCGGAGAGGCTGTTGACTCGTCAATTACTGGAACTCCTACCGACTCACATAGTGAGCTTTCATTACAAGATGGACACTCTTCGTCTGTTTCAGATGGTATCTCTTTAATGAATTCTGACAACTCATTGACAAATATACCTATGTTCTCAGATTATCACTTACACCAAAATGCGAGAAACCCAGACTTGGTATTAGAACAACAATCTGCTATACCATCAATGACCAACTCGACAGCATCCATATTCGACGATTATAGATTTGCTCATCTTGAGCATCATAAGCACGCCCGCCCAAATGCCCTTTCCAGAGAGGCTTCCAGTGAACACATCGAACTTAACTTTGGTTCCAGAGCTGACCCAAGAAAGGCTAAACTTACTGATAAGATTAAGAACAAGATAAGGGAGAATAGAAAGGAGTCATAGTGCGGCACAACCAAGACAATTGCATAGCATTCTACATTTTTCAATTCAAGACATTTTCACTAAGATATAAGTGTTACATTATCATTTTACTTTGTACATACAATTTTTAAATACATTTACTCAATTATCAGTTCTGAATACAAGATAGCTCAAAGAAACTCTTACCCAAATTAATTGACACTGGCTTGCTTTTCGTAGAACTCGGCGACTTGTGTGGAACTGGTGGCATCTTCAATTCCCTTGTCGTCTCTAATACGAAGGAATCTAGGGAATCTCAAAGAGATACCTTTACCATATTCCTGATGGGCTGCCTTATAGATAGGACTCAACGATAAATCGGCTGTTAATACCTCGAAGAGAGTGGTTGGCTCAAACCAAACATCTGGTTTCGCATTGGAGTTTGTCGTATCATAAACGTAATAAGGCTTTGGCACCGAAATTTCTGTAGGTTTTAACCTGCTATGAAGAGTTGTTAAGTCTTCATCGGAGAAACCAGTTCCAATTTTACAAGTTGTTTCGTACTCTCCAGTATCAAGATTATATGACGCTAATAAGAAACCACCATAATTACCAGTTCTCTTACCTCTTCCAATATATGCACCAATGACAACCAAATCCAAAGAGTCTCCAACACCAGCCAAGTAATCTTTCTTCAACTTCAACCAATTTCTCGATCTTTTTGAGGGCTCATAGAATGAGTCAGTGCCGTTTAACATCTTCACCATCAAACCCTCACACGAGTCTTTAACAGATTGATCTAAGAAGAGTTGCAATTCGTCCAAATTGGATGAGTTCTTGGCTGTTGCAAATTGGAACTTGCCATCTACTGGAGTCAAGTTTTCATGCATAATTTCCCTTCTTTCGTTCAAGGACTTTGTTATTAATGGCTCATCATTGAAGAAGAGAATGTCGAATGCAAATAAACAGATGTGGACGGTGATATCCTTTTCATCTACACCTTTTCGTTTACGCGTGGACAAAACTTGGAAGGGTAAGATTTTGTTGTTAATTCTGTCCCAAGCGACAGCCTCACAATCCAAAATCATGGAGGGTGTTCTACCATCCTGAGTTTTAATGAGATCCTTCACTATTGACATCAAATCTGGGTACCTTTGTGACATATCTTCAGAGTTTCTAGAATAGATTCTGACTGTGCCGTCTGCTAATAAATGAACTTGAGCTCTTTCTCCATCATATTTGTACTCACAAGTGAATTCCTCGCCTTGAAATCTGTCTAAAATTTCACTTATAGCTTTGGTAGGCTTTGCCAACATAGGCTTCAAAGGAATACCGGGGGTCAAATGACAGTGATCAAGTAAGTTGAACACACCGTATTTGTATGCGAGTTGAATAATTTCTTCATAGTTGGGGACCTGAGAGAATGCCTCTCGTATGATGTCTTCAGCCTGGGTTAATTTCTCCGGACTGATTCTTTTTGAGTCCTTGGCTTCGTATGAGACGAATGCTTGCGCCAACCCAATCAACACTGTCTTCTCCGCAAGTCCTATTCTCAACTTTCCTTCTAAGGATCTTATTAAGAACTTGGCTTCACTAGATTTTGCTTTACAGGCGGTCAACATCTTGTTGATCAACGCAATTTTTTTGGATTGCGAGTCCTTACCAGTACTCTTCGCAATCTTCGTTAAGTTTTCAAACACGATATCAATATCCAAAGGAGCAGGCTTGAACATAGTTGGCTGACCAGATCTCGATTTTTGAGCTACAAGTCCGAGATCACCAACTTCCTGGTAATCCTTTTTGATCTTAGTTGTCGGTCTTCCGTAACATTCACTGATTGCTTTGATCAATAATGTTTCTCCGAGCCCAAGTTCCAAATCAGGCTCATAATCTGGCCCGAGTCTGTTGATGAATAAGTAGACTATTTTGACCAATTTCTCTGGCGTCGATTGGGTCAAGATTTCCAAAAAGAACTGGGAGACAATGGCGGTGATTTTCAATCTTCCAGACTCACTTTCTATCTTATCGAATACATCTGCTACCTGGGAATAGGGGATCTTAGCATCAAGTTTTTCACCTTTATGCTTCTCCTGCTCCTTCTTGGCCAATTGTATCAATCGGGAAGCTTCTTTAAGTTCAGTGTTAGTGTCAACTTCTGGGTCACTTTCGCTTGGATCAGTGTCTTCTTTGTCCACCTCCATCTCATCATCTTTTGTAGTAGGTGGAGATGAGGCTTCTATTTTCTGTTTTTTGGTTTCTGGCTCGGACTCTGCTGGAGGAGGAGTGGTGTGCTTCTTCGGGGGTTCTGGTGCCTCTGTCTTCTTCTCTTTTTTGGGTGACAGAAGGATCTTGGCGATGTCTTTGGTCAGGCTCTTTTTAGCGTTTACAGCAGCAGAACCGCCGAAGAAGCGGCCGATGCTCTGTTGGCGAGGAGGCATTGTGGGATGGTGGGGGATGATTAATGACCGGGCTCGTTGGGTGGTTCCATATAGGTGGTTGAACTTTGCACGGAAGCTTGTTCGAACCAACATGTACTTTGTAGAACCGTGATAAATGAGTGCAGCAATCAGTTGGTGGTACAACAGTCAGTAAAATTAGTTGGTGGTAAATCAGAACGCGTATTGTGCGTGTAGCGCGAGTAGAAAGTTAGCGAGAGCGCTAGTGTGTGGAGTAGGTATAATAGTGTGAATAATAGTGTGAGGTATAATAGTGTGAGGTATAATAGTGTGAGGTATAATAGTGTGAGGTATATAGTGTGAGGTATAATAGTGTGAGAAGAGAGTGAGGATAGTAGGAAGAAAAGTGGGTGTTAGTTAGGGAGTAGGCCAGGTGCAAACTAAAGGTGTAAGTAATACTATGTGAGTGTGGATATATACTTATAAGTAGAATATGTATAATAATGGTTTAAGTATGACGTACAAGTACATATAGTTATAGAAAGTATAAGTAGTACAACTATACAGAATATATAATTGTAGTGACAAAAATAAATATAAATTGTAAATATAAATGTACAATATAGTTGTAAAATGAGGATGCTTTTAGCAAAAAATAGGAAAACACATAAATATATGTATTTTATTTCGTATATGAAAACAAAATTAATAGTATAAATGGAGTTTTCCACAGTCTCATTAGATGGAGGAATATTAGCGTAAAACCTGATGTGAGTTCATGCAATTTAAGGTAGGGGAAAGATAAACTCTTAAGGGAACAATCTTTTTAGGTAACTGCAAAATTACAAGTGTTCAGTGTTGAAGTTAATAAATAAAATTCGTGAAAAGAAGAATATATCTTATGGTGACCAAAAATCATTTGCTGGTGTACGCCTTGCTCCTATGTACCTAACGGAGCCTTTAACAAATCTCAATTGCACAGCATGTACTAGTTTCTTGCGGTAACGAATAACATTAATATACATTAACTTATTTTCTACTAATAATACAGTCTATTTTCTTTGCTTCGTACATCTCCTCCCGAATCAAATACTGACGTCCCAGATACTTTGTGGCCCTCTCTCCTCATAAACATCGGTATCGATGAATAATTCTCTTCCGTGGTTCGAATTGTTGGAGAAGATCTGCTTGCCGTAGATTTCTCCACCCAAGAAGAACACGTCGTCCCAAGATCCACCCTTTTCCTTTGGCTTCTTCCACTCTGGGAAATAGTCTGGATATCTTGCGAGCTTGATAGAGTTAGGAACTTGTGCCAAAGTCGATCCAGATTCAGGGTCTACAGAGTCTTCTGCCTGTTGGTATTTGGCAAGCGTGACATTGATTCCATTGGCATCCTTAGCACCTCTCTCAGTGCCTGGTTCTCTAATAAGATACTCCTCAGATAATTTAACCAAGACAGCCTCCTTCAAACCTGGGATCTTGAATGTGGAACCCACTAAGATAATATTGTCGTAGCACTCTTGTCTCTTGTCGAGATCTCGTATCATACTCAAGGAGTCGTATATAAGTGCAGCTATGATTCCCACCAATTTAGAGGCACCCTGGAATCTCTCCTTTCCTACATACACCTTTTCGCCGTTCTTTGAGTCAACAAAGAAGTTTCTTTCAAGTTCCCTATTTGGCTTTTGCTCTTCCCCATCTTCTGCTCCATTTTTGTCCAAGACTGCCGCTTTGTCATCATCGACAACGATTTTTGCAACGTCGAAATCATCGTCGTTGTCTGCTTCATTGCTCAAGTCAGCAAGCGAGTAGAATGTGCTCTCATGGTCATTCAATAACTCATAAATACCTGATTTTTTCAAGTCTTCCACTTGTTGGTCTGTGAATTGAGGCAAGATTTTCTTGATTTCTTCATTCAACGTCTGTCCACCAACGCCTGTCAAGTACTTAGCGGCGAATTTGATACTCTGGTAGTTAATGACTGGAACGACTTGTACGGAGTCATAGCCTACATTTACCACTACAGAACTAGTGGCTGGGCCGACTCCAAAGGTAGAGGCCAATGACAAATCGATGATGTTGAACGCAGTAAATTCCAAGGACTCAATCACGTACTTGGTGATATACTCTATGTTCGATCTAGACCATGTCAATGGGACTATGAGAAGCAATGGGATTTGGTTGATGGTCACAATGGGGTTGTTTGTGATGACACTCTGCAAGATGATTTTCAACAAGTAGTTAAACGCATCCAAATCGACCACCTTGGACGCCTTGATGGGGAAAACCTCCACCAATTTGTCGCCATTTTCATCCCTTTTGCTCTTGTACTCTTTTGTCACTGGGTCTTGGTACACGACAGAGGGTATCTTATACTGTGGGGGACAGAGTGAATCTTGCAACCCAAACGAAAACAACGTATGTTGGGTATCGGGATGCACCACTAGGAAGTTCTCTTCTTTGTACAATGGCATGATGATGATGAATAACCACTCTTGTTGTAACCAAGCGGCTAATCACTACTAGTACATTTTGTTTACAACAGCATTTGGCTTTTTTGGTCGAGGTGGTAGATTGGTAGGTGCACGTCATAATTATATAGTGTGCGGAATTGCTGCGAAAAAATGTAGTAGTGGAGAAGTAGGTGTGCGCTATGAGAGTTGTGTGCTATGAGAGTTCTTTAGGGTGAGTATTGTATCTGGGTGAATGGTGTATATCATAATGGCTTTGAAATAAGCATGAGATTAAGAAGGGAGTAGAGAGAGAGAGAGACCTTTGGTGACGGTTTTTTAAATAGTAAAAATGAAGGAGAAAGAAAGTGAATCAGAAGAGTGGATGGAGAATCAGACAGAAGAAGTACATTCAGATATTGCACCTTAGATGTTAGCAATGAATTGCCCGCTAGCAATTGGTTTCGATTGGGTAGATGTGTTAACACACGGAAGGTTATACATTATAATTTATGTCAAGGTATAGCGTGGGGATAATGTTGTGTCTTTGTAGCTTTATTACGTTCTAGGGCATGATATGTAACTATGTATCTTGCGTAGCCAATTATACTTTCTAAGCATATTTGAACTTTCGTTATTGATTCTTCACATTAGACAATTATGCTAGAGCATGGTATGTGTTACCTTGGAATCTTATTTGTTTTTGTAACATCTTTGAAAGTGAAACAAGCGAGGAGCTACATCCCATTAATCGGAAATCAGCTACATCCTCTTTGAAACAGACTATAGTCTTCAGCACAAAACACCTTTCATCTCTCTCTCTACCGCCACTACAATGGTATACTTACCATAATACCCATGTATTATATTAAATGAAAATCCAGTCATTAGAAAGAAATAAAAGACATAACAGCAAGTATGTAAATGTGTACCAATTCATTAAAATGCAGAATAAGTGTGAAGTTGGTTTTACGAGAATGACAATGAAGGCAAACCACCAACCTTAGTCTTCCTCATTGTGTGAAACTCCGGCCAAGAATTTATTGTAATTAGCCCTGGTTCCCAATACAGATTTCTTGCTAGCAGTACTAAACAGCCTCTTGACGAAGTCGTTGTGGCCATGACTTGGGAGGCTGGAAACCTCATCTTCCAACGAGTCCATTAATTTGACCTCGTTGATGAATGGTAATTCCTCATCACTAGGAGCAATTGGCAACATTTTAGTCGGAGATACTCTGGACGAATACGTCTCAATCAGATCTTTGCGTGATCCGGTAGGCGAACCCTGTTTCTTGAAATTCACCCTTCCATCAGAAGTGTTGAGTCTAGGCAACAAAGGAGCCTTATGCTGATGGAGGTCAGGAGTGCTTTGAAATCTGGCCCGTGATGGCACTTGGTGGATGTCATGCTGAGAATGCAATTGTGAATGAGTGTCTACAGGTGTTCTAGGAACACTTCTGAATGGTGTCACTCTAATAGATGAACGTCTTCTTTCGGTGGGAGGCGGAATTGGATCCTCCAACGAGTTTATTGATGGCGACTTGGACTTATGTGCATAATGCAATTCTTCTTCATCGTCCAGAACTGAGAATTGGTCATCTTCGTCATCATCATCGTCTTGGTGTTGTTGTTGTTGTTTTGGGGTTTCTGAGCTAGTAGCTCTCGCTTTCACTTTCTCCAACAAAGTCCCCAAATTGGAGAGATCCAGCGGTTTAACGACTCCGGTGTACCAACAAACGCCACCCAAGACCACAGCTACTACCGCACATACTTTCAAAACATTCAAAAGAATCATACCATAGTGAATGAGAGTTGGCTGCGAACGGTATAATAGTATAGACGTAACTCCACCTAAGATGAAGCTTTGGGGATGGAAATGCTTGGCCGACTCGATTGGAGTGGCGCTTCGAATGGCGTTCTTCATGGTGCCTACAATTGATCTCGAAGGAACCTGTGCAACCGTCTCTGGTGATGAACTGGCTTTACGTTTATGCTTGATTTGTTTTTTTTCCCGATTTGATTTTGTGTCTTCTCCAGCAACAGGTTGGTTGTTACTCTTGTGACTATTACGAGACGATGTTGAAGAGGCCTCGTCAGTTTTAGGTGGTTTCGCGGTTGGCTCAATGTCATCTGGGAGCTTATAAGAGCAGTCGAGCAATTCATTGATATAGTCGTCGACCTTTTTCTTCTTCTCGGTGAAATTGGTGTTCACCGAGTCGGTGTCGGTATCATCGTCTTTCTTGAGGCGAAACACGCCATCTGGGTCCTGTTTGTACACGAGTTTCTTCTTCTTGGTGGAAGTAGTTACGCTTGTCGCCATACCGGAAGCCAAAATATCATATAGAAGTCACCAGCGAGACGTAATGCTAGGAGTGGTGGGGTTTCCTGGCAATTTATAGATGTATGTCACTACTATACCGACCCAAAATTCGGGACCTGTACGGATTTTATACAATGAAGACTAGAAAAGATAAAACCAAAATATGCTCTTGCGATAGAAAGCGATATACAGGCGTTGAATCACAGTATCCTGTGATCTAGTGATAGCGGGTGTATGGGGGATTGGTGGAGATTGTCGAGACAAGAGAAACCAATCGACAATGCGGTACTACAATCAAGTTATATACAATCAGAGTGTTAGACGGCGATCCAGTTGCAGAGAATGAACATCAACATCTAAGAAAGAAGTACTACTCCACAACAAAGCTTATAATATTATTGTCAGCTTAATAATATATACAATACGGGAGTTGGACTGCGCTGCACGGTCTATTCAGTATTCAACCTACTACAATATGGCCCGATTGTCTCCCCTCAACAGTAGCTAGAGTTACACTAGGGATGCCAATGCTTTCAATTATGGTCAATGCCCCAATTGAAGATGGCACTAGCGTGGTTCCAGAAATCATATCTCGTATGGCTGAAATTTCAATCTTAACTCTGGCCTACACTATACGATAACAAAGAGATGCCCCTTAGTAATCTTTGGTACCTCACCAAACCCTCCTCCAATGCATGATCTCTTCGAGATTCAATATCTCAAGATTTGTCGGGTAACAAGGACCATTGTCTTGACACAGTGTGACCCTACAACCACTACCATTGATAGGCCCTCCATTCCACTGTCTTTGACGACCTCTACACCACAATGAGAAGTATTGACATTTTACTTAATCGGGCATAGCATGTACAGTATACGCTGATAATTACATTTCCTATTTGGGACAAATAGATTAATGGGTACCTGAAAGGTGATAAAAGGAGAGTCCATATCCTTAGGAGAACAAGTAAATGGGAAATGTGTTACTATGGGAATAGTTAAATTGTAACGGCACGAGATGTGATTTTCTACATTGTACGCAAGTAGCAGTGATATTGGCCCACGATGTCGAAGAAAGTTTGACATCGAACTATGTCAATCTGCTGCCTTCGTGCTCTTCTCTTTGATGCTCTATGTATTCGAAGTTCTATATATTTGAATACTATTATATCGGACTCTCCAAGAACCCTTATATTATTACGCCCTAACACGTATTTCTTACCTATTTCTCGACTCATATGGCCGATTTCTATAATACAATGAACTGAACCGAATGCCTCTTGTGTCTTTGTCTTATATATGACCCCGAATTCTTCTAGCAAGTTGGATGTCTTTCTGCATTATGGTAACTCGTTTGGCATGTATAGCACATAAATTCGTATCCTCCAAGAGATGCACCAAGTACGCTTCACAAGCCTCTTGCAATGCTAGCACAGCATTAGACTGCCATCTGATACCATAGTCGGCTCCTATGTAGTTTTCGGCCACTTCCTTCACGAGTCTAGCGAATGGTAACTTTCTGAGTAAGAGATCAGTACTTTTCTGGTACTGTCTGATTTGCCTCAAAGCAAGAGTTCCTGGCTTATATCTTCTCTTCGACCTTTGTGGTGGATCGCCTGGTTGGTTTCTGTATATACCAGTTTCTTGTTGTCTGCTACTTCCTTCTACAGGGCCTCTTGCCGTTTCTCTTCCTCTTCTGAGTTGTTCTTCTCTTTGTCGTTCTCGTTGACGCCTTGCGCTCGCTTCTGCTGTTATTCTCGCCATTGTTAATGAGATGTCCGCTCACTTGAAGAGGATATGTCCGAGTTAGGGTAGAGTACTTAACGACGAGATTATTGCAAATCTAGGTTATAATACAGACAAGAAGAAAACTTTTTGCTAGAAAGAAGAAATATGAGATCAATTCAAGACCCCCCTAAAAAAGATCAATGCAATTACCGGAGGCACAACGCAGTTAAGAGATCAAACAGAACCACTTAAAGAATTCAATTGAATAGTTAATTTAATTAAATGTAATAGCAGACGCCAATAACACAAAAATATAGCCAGCCATTTATGGTATATGCAGTCGCAACATATAGTGTTTTTTCCCCTAACTTAATGGTGTGATATAGGATACATTATTGAAGGTGGAGTTTGGGGCGTTAGATGGAATGGAGAGGATTCCCGATCTGGATTAACAATTGAAGAACAGAATGAGATTAGAATGTTAACTGTTTGTAGTTTTGTAGAGTTTTTTGTGTGGAGATATACGACAAAAGAGACTCGCTGTGATGAGATAGGACTGGTGCAAGAAAAGTTGAGAGATTTAGTAGCGAAATGGTCAAACTAATGCGGTGCAGTATTGCGACAATCACGAGGAGGTTATATGGGGTTTGAGAGTATTGGGGTCCGTAAAAATGAACAGTACGAGGAAAAGGTCCCTGTAGTGGATGGAAAATCGCAATAGAATTTGCTTAATTTGAGTATGAATTTGTAGATTGCTGCAAAAACGAGAATAACTAAGTTCTTTATGACGAATTCTACTAATTCGTCCGTCACAGTCAAACATACGGGCCCGCCTTTGTCTACATAAGCAGAAGGATTGGAGCCTTTACAATGTAAGCGCATACTACGAATGTGCTTCTAGTCTCTCAAAGAACTATATTTCACACCCAATAACCACATAATAGTGTAATAGACCACCGTAGGATGTTAATTGCTCGAAGAATGCTCGAAAATCGCTCTGTGGGCCTCTATACCTCCAATAAGCTATATATCACTAGTTGTTACTCCATGGATATACCCATAACGAGCCGGCACCCACATTCTTCTTTCGTCGCACAATGACGTAAGTTGCAGTCGGCCACCTAAATTGACCACAGTGGAAGTAGTGAAAGTGACCCACTGGAACGCAACCTAAACTAAAACTAGCGATTCCTACGCATTGCACATCGTCACTGGTCTCAGGCAACTTGCTACCCTAGTGCTTCGCTACAGCAAACTCCCACCATATCTAACCCTTCTCTCCCTACAGTCACGTCTATGCCTTCAGCACGGCAGAATTCCATCGCCCAAAATGGAAGGCTCATAACCGAGAACACGGTTCCTCTGCAGGCCGAGTCCGATTAGGCTCTCCACAGCCAAATTGGTGATGAAATAATACGTTAAATCCTGCACCACGGAGACACTACTGAAATTAGTAGAATCCACCATTGTTATCCTCCCTACAGGGTATGGCTGAACACATACGAAGAGTGCCAGAACGGACATGACGTAGGAGAGGAACCCACGGAAAACCGTCCTGTTGTGTTGCGGGTGAAATTGTTTCGGTCTTCACCCGTTTTCGTGGTGTTGTAGGTTGTTGGTTAAAGTTTCGGGCGGCAGAAACTGGTTGATTGCGGTAGAATTTCAGGTGCGACTGGAAAAAGCCATAGGGGGACAATTTGACAATTTTTGGAGCCGTTAGCGTGAGAGTTATACAGCAAGAGAGACAAGGGTTTACCATCGATAATGAGAAAGAAATTCGTGTGATTGACCGTTTTTTGTAGTTTTTATCTCATTTAATAGCCTATTGCAACAGTATATATCTTAAGTTGTAGTTATTAGCCTATGAAGTCCTCTTTTTGGCCGTCTCATTTCATCGTCTTCATCGTCTTCTATCCTCCCCCAGATCCTACCACTCCTCCTCCCCTTTCTTATCTCACTACCCGTTTTTTTCTCTCGCTATTTCTCCCACGCTTCCTCACTCTCTCGCTATTTTGCGTTCCACCACCCCTACACATCCTGCCACTTACTCCCCCTTTTTTTCCACCTCTCACTAACAACCTCCTCACAATTCCTCCCATTCCTCGTTTCCCACCTCACAATTTCTCATTTCTCATTTCTCATTTCTCATTTCTCATTTCTCATTTCTCATTTCTCATTTCACCGTTTCTCGTTTCTCACTTCCTCAGTTTCTTATTTCTCCATAGTTTTCTTTCTGGTCGTCCACGATTACAGGTAGCATCCACAGGCAATTGGTTGTTACAAAGGCATCGAATTGAGCTCCGAGCAGAACCCCAGCTGTACCATCCATCACAGCGCCCCCTAGAAGCTGTTGTACCACTTGAAATATTAGCCGCCAGCTACCCTACCGTGCTGCTTCTACTCCCTTATCTACCCTGACTGCTGCCATTCAATTGCTATCCACGCCATGTCCCAATCCGTCTACCAAACCAACGGAAAACCGTTATCGCAACAGGCCCTCTACCAACAGAAGTTGAGACAAGGAATCTACACCTCGCCGGGTATCGCTTCCGTCGGAGTCAACTCCAACGCTTCTGATACTGCTGCGTTGCTTGCTGCGTCCTCCGACTTGACAGTGAGACCTTCATACGAACGTACCATTGCCCCAGAAGCACAGACTGCCGCCTTGGCCGCCAAGAGAGACAGTATCAAGGCCTGGACTCGGGAAACTACCGACCCAAATGCTGATGCTGCTGCCGCCAACGCCAGAACCAGTACCTTGACCAGTACTCACTCGGCCGCTTCCACAAGCTCAGTAGGGACCGGTATTCCTTCTTACAAAGGTGACTCGCTCTACAGAGCCGCCAACCAAAACTCGACCTCTACTATGACCTCGAGAATTAACCCCGAAAGAGACATCAAAAGAAGTGGTCTCGTCACCAAGTCGTCCTCCCCAGCATTCGACATTAACAAAGTCACCCAATTAGCCAACAAAAACTCCACAAAGTCTCTTAACTCAAGATTCAACCCTGACTTGGACTTCAGATCAGGTATCAATACCGGAAAGCAGACTCCAACGGAGTACTTGAACCAAGCAGAAGAAGACCTCGCTGCCAACGGTGCAGCTGCATCTTTAAAGCATGGAGGTGGTTACTCCGACCAGGTTTCTGCCCAGAAGCGTACCCAGTCTTTCAAGGCAGTCGATGTTGTCAACAGCACCTTACTTGCTGCTGCTAATAGCAGAGCTTCAGAGAGATTGCTGTCTCTTAAAGGTCCTACCTCAGCAGACTTGAAAGCCCAGGCTCAACTTTACGCCAACGCATTGGCCATTGCTCAAAAAAATAGTGACGAGAGAGTCAAGAACAACAAGGCTGGTGTCATTGAACTCGGTGGTGGTTTGACCATGCTCAGAAGTGACTTGGACCTGATGGCTGCTCAATATGTTCAGCCAGTCTTGAACGATATCACTACTAAGGCCGACGCAAAGAGAGAATTGGACGCGCAGAAGGTCGCCAAACAGAAGGAATTGGAGAACCAGCACCAATTGGCCAAGCAGGAAGAATGGGCTCAAAAGAACAGAGATAAGCAAGAGAGAGAGGCTGCTAAGCAACAAAGAATCACCGAAAACGAGGAAAAGAAGAAGGGCGAAGAGGACAAGTATGCTGAATACCAAACCGAAAAGGGTGAGGAAGTTAATGCTAAGGTTGCCGAGTTGAAGGCTTTGGAGTTGAAGTATGCTGAAGAGAAAGAGGCTCTTTTATCTGCCAAGCAGGCTAACCAAGAGAAGATTGACGAGGAAGAAGCTGCTTTGATTGCTGACCGCAAGAAGGAGCTTGATGATTTACAAGCTGAGAAAGATGAAGTCTTGAAGCCTACTTTAGACGAATTGAAGGAGGAAACCGCCAAATTGAAGGAAGTCACTGATGCAAGAGACGAGTTGCTCAATGAGGTTAAGGCTGCCGAGACCCTCAACAAGGAGTACACTGATAAAATTGCGGAGTTGAACGAGAAGTTGGAGACCACTAAGGCAGACATCGAAAAGTACACCACTGATTTGGATGAAACCACTGCCAAGCATGAGGAAACATCAAAGGAAGTAGACGCTTTACATCAACAACACAACGAAGAATCCCTGAAGGCTGAACAAGAGCACAAGGACTTGGATAGTCAATTGGAAGAATTGAATAAGACCAAGGAACAGCACTTGGCTGACAAAGCCTCCCACAAGGAACAAATCTTAAGTGCAATTGACGAGAAGGTAAAGGACGAACACAACATCAACAAGGAATTGCCAGAGCACTTGAGAAGTGATGTAGACGAGGACAAATTAAGAGACACAGGCTCCTTATTTTCTGTCGAGGAGCCAAAGATTAAGGAAGTTCCATTAGTCAGCGTCGCCGACACCTCAGCAGCAGTTGACCCAAAGACCCCAGCAGTGGAGCCAAAGGCCCCAGTTGAAGAATCTAAGAAATCCACTAAACCAGCCACCGCCGCCGCAGCAGCAACTGGAGCCACTTTGGGTGCGGTTTCTTCTACTTCTTCAAAGAAGAAAACTAGTACTCTTAGAAGATTGAGTAGCATTTTCAAGACGCCAAGCAAATCCTCAGCATCAAAGACCACACCAACCAAAGAAGAGAAGCCTGTGGAATCTAAAGAAGAACCAAAGAAAGTGGAGAAAGCCGCAGAGGCTGAAGTAGAAGAGAAGAAGGAGGCTTACAAGGCTACTCCAGTCGATGCTGAGAGTAATGGCGACTACGATGACGACATCTCGTTGAGCCAGAGCCAAAACAAAAACCAGGGCGGCCTATTCAAGGAAGAAATCTAAAAGTTCACTTTAATCAACTGACCGTATAGTTTGCTTTCCACCACGAATCCCCGGAATCAACTGGGACCCCGTTAGCGAACATTCAATTCTAAGAGAGACTTTGTCTCTGTAATGATTAACTGTTTTAATCTTTTACATTTGTATCGACACTTTTTATCTATCGTTAGTGCGGGCCAGCTCCAGACTAGTCGGCCCGCTTTTTTGTACTATTTAATAAATGCAATTGTGTGTTCCCCAGACTTGCTAGGGCTATACCACGGTGGAGCTAGGACTGTATGGGAAACTACTCCGATAAGGTGGGGTTCCGATATAGTATCTCACGTCTTATCATTTGCCACCCCCGCAAGCGACACCAAATGGAGTAAATCTCGAGTAGCAACAGAAGCATCTCTACACTGATTACAGGCACTCTTCAGACGCTATCTCTTAATCTACCCAATCAAGCATGTACTACTACACCCTGAAAATCCATTAAATGAATATTAAGTCCACAGTAATACTGCATGGAGACACTCTCAAAATTTTCACTAAAAATTTATATGGAGCGTTAAGTTGTATCCATGAAGTGTAGTATACTGCTGTTGAATAGCCATAGAAAACAGTAGCAGACATGAGTGAAGAGGCATCCATCAGGACCAGTAAGTCGGGTTTGAAATCATTTTTAAGTAAGTACAACTTCAAGGTCGGAGAAGCTTCAGATGAGTACATAGATCGCCGTAAAAAGCAGATGATGCTCTTTATGGGATCAGCTGCTGTGACAATCTTTGCCGCTAGATTCGCCCACAAGTCCACCATATCAAGACAATACATACCCACGTTGTTCCAAGGAAACCACGCTCCACCTCTAAGCTACAATTTTGCTACAGATGCCGCTGTGGCAGTGGGAACAGGTACTATCCTCTGTGGATCGGTTTCTTCAATGGTAATATTCGGATCATGTTGGATATTGGATGTTTCTACGTTCAAGGAGTTCGGTTGGAAGATGAAAGCATTGATGGGAGGCTACGACAAGGAGAGAGAGTTGAGTAAAATACCCATGGACGAGGAAAGCGCGTTGATCCAAGACAGTTTGAACGATATCTTAGAGGGAAAGTACGATTTCGACGATATCGAAGAGGAGAAGCAATAAAGTATTTTGAAAGCCAGTGTTTATGACAAAACTGATACCACTGATTACTTGTAAATAGTCAGAGTGCTTTATGTATTGTAATCATATCCTATATACCATATACTCATCAAGTGTCTCATCATTTATAAATATTTACCCACCTTTACCCCTTTATTATCCATAATCCAATCAGTTATCTATCCAAATCATCCAAAGTCATTATTCATCTAATTTCAGCCCTCTCTATAATCCTCTAAAATGGACCAGTTATGGACAAAGACGTAGTCCTCCATCATCGAGTCCCTAAGATTTTCATCGTCCGAGATATCGGGACCAAAAAGGGTAGCAAGCTCAGAAGAAGACCCTCTTAACTTCCATAATAACTCTTCGAATATATTGTGGTGTAACTGAAGAATGTTGAACACCATAGAGCATAACTCATAGACGGACGTGAAGAGTTGATAAATAGCTATAATGACGAAAGGAATAACGACAATGCTGCAATATGTTATTAACAAGTAGATGAAGAAGCCGGAGTTCGTGTCAGAGTCTTCTTTTGATGTCATTGATGCCATTTAATTATTCAATGTTTGAATGTGCAAAAGAAGAAAATCAATAAATGGAAATTAGAATTTTAGTAGCCTTTTTATATCTTTAACGAAGTGGGGAAGGCAGCGAGATAAGACCCATTGGAGTCATGTAATTTTTTTGCAATCAAAAATTGGAGAGTTTTCGTACACTAAACAGCACTAGGAAACCACCACGAGTTGGGGAAGCTGAGGTGATAACGCAATCCCTTATCAATATCTGCTTCCCAATGTGGTTAGTCTTTGCTAGACAGATTTTGTCAAAAATATAGCAAATGCAATTTCTCGACTTTTGTATTTTTCGTTTCTTAGCAAAAGCTGTTATCACCGTTTGGATTCTGCTATCGCGTTTGATTTGAGTAGTTGGTAGTATCTGTTTAATATTCAATCTGATAACCGATAATGAATTAAATATTTATTGTACTATTTAATTATACTGTATAACTGTATCATCTTGAGGTGGATTTATCATGTAAGATCTAGATCTAACCCATTTAACCCTTTAGCTGCCCTTTTCCTACCCATTTCCGTGATTTAAATCGAAATAAAAGCCTTTCCATGATCATAATAACCACCAAAAGTCTATCACAAGCTGTCCCAGTGCTAGAACACCCGTTCATACAACCCAAAATGCAGAATTGTATATGGTGCTGCCATATCCAAAGTGTATCAGCGGGAATGCGGTTCCTTCAGTTGGATAGGTGAAACTAGAATTCAAAAGAGCTGTTGTTTCGTTGGTGGATTCGTCGTCTTTGTCTTCTTGATCCAGCTCAATTGACTTAATGGGATTTGCAGACTGCTCGGTAGCTCCGCTGAAGATCTCGTTCAATCCTCGGTGGAAAAGCTCTAAGTCCTTGATAAATATAGAGCACGCTTCACGGGCGAATCGCAAGAAGTAGCTTCCAAGCAATTGAATAGTGATAGCCAACAAAAAGGGAATCACGACTAACATGCAATAACCCACTAAGAGGTAGACAACAACATGGTGATTCTCCTTCGCTTTGGGTTCTTCTTTTGGGATCACATACATTAGTAATGGTCCAGTAGGAGAGAAATGAGAGTAGATTCATTGTAATTGTAAGGAACGGATCAATTTTTATTCTCTAATACTCTTTCGCTTTACCCCAACAATTGTTCGAATGATGTTGTGTTTGTAAAAGCATCTGTAGATAATTGCTTTTCAATCAACAATTAATATTACATGACCCACCATGAACTTAATAATATTGCTTTTATACAAGCTATACAAGTGGTGTATAATCTACTGATAAGAGCATTCACAGTCGATACCAAATTAGAAAAACCAAAATGTGCATCATGGCGAAGCTTTGGTTGATGCAGAACTGCGGATCGGTATCAGTTACCAAAAAGGAAGTAAATTGTCGCCTAGGATAATTGGAACTCAAGCACTGTCAATAGTCTAAGAAAATAATGCCACACTCGATCTTCCGATGGAAGAAAACACCTAATGACCGTAGATGTTTGCTTCCTCTTATCTATAGTAATGGATTCGCAAGAACATGTGCTACACCATCAACAGAGTCTTAGCCACTAGGATGCTTAATGAGGTTGTTTGCATCGTACTTAACGTGAGTCATTGTTCTTTCGGACTACTCTTCCCTGCTCCATAATTTTTGTTTCCCCATACTACTGCACAATGGTCGTGATATATTATTTATGAGGTACAGCCTCACTGAAAAACATTGACATCTTTAATTATGAAAGTAGTAATAACTTACACTGCTAGATTATAGACTTGGGGTGAAAAATTGTATATTTAGAAGTTTAATAGTTGTCCAGCATCCTATTAGTAAATGTATAATAAAGTGGAGTACCCAACAAAGGTGTACTCCAGAGTAAACAATTGGGGAAGTAAATAAGCTAATGTCGTTAAAATATCATGATGGAAGCATTTAAAAAATTCATACAAAGAGAGACCGGTATTGGACTTCCTCTTCCCCACACTCAGGTAAAGTGGGGAGCTTTGATGAAGAAAGGCTAGATCTTCTTCTGGGGAATCTCACTATGTTTGACTTTGGTTTATACATGATTGTGGGGTTCACTTCGTATGTGTAGTTGATCAAGTATTCTTTGCGAAAAAGCTTCTCTGGAGCACTCAACAATGGAGCTCTCTCGCTAGACAAAGCTATATCCTCAACGAATCCATGTGTTGGAGGATCAGGCTCCTTTTGAGCTTCCAAGTCTAAGTTATTAAAGGATGTCTCAGTTTCAATATCTTCAACGAAGAGCTCTCTTGACTCACAAGTTGAGCAAGCAAACCAAGATAAGAAACTTACAATTGCCATCAAGACTATTAATAAAAGCACAGAGATTAACATCATGTTGTAGAAGATTGACTTTTCGAATTCGTCTTTGACATAGTTGTGGATAGAAGTGGAAATCATTGTAGTAAGCAGCTGATTGTTGGTATAATGTATGTGTAAATTGAAGGTTGGTTATTTGTAGGTATTCAACTTGAATGAAGTACAACACTGATATAAGAATCTCTTGGGGAATCTCTAGTCTTCTTATACCACTTCAGATCAACCGAAGCGCTCTATGCAGATGGTACCTTTTGCAGTCATTGTAATCAAGGGCCTGCATATCACCTCACCGATAAGACGATTTCGTGTAAGCCGAGTGACGTGACCAACGGTCCCTTGCAAAATAGACGTAGATCTGATGACTCAGGGAAGATTTCGCCGCCTCTTTCCTTTAGAGAAGGTACGAATCAGGAATGAATTCCTCGATAACTAATGGTATTTTATTGACGATTATGCAACCTGCTTCTGTCCGAGACCGAACATGCGCTGATTTAATGTAGCGCAGAATGCACGGTTTGATATGTCATGGGGGTATTGGTCACTCCATTAAGTTCCTTTATCAGATTCGTAATTCCACCAATAAAAACATGCCAGGATAATGCCCATACGAAGCATAACTACCCTATGCCATATACAGAGTACAAAATCGGACATAGCTATCCACAATTTGGGTTACCGTCATCTTAGGCACATGTACCCTTTTCTCAGTTAATGTGAACACCCTTTCGGTCTATAGGTGCGAGCTTTTATTGCCGAGAAATGAATGAGCCTCACACGAGGCCTACGTGGACTCGATGATGTAATTAATAATAGCACTAGAGTGGAGTATTTAGCGTAAATACGAGATACCATGTGTACCCTTTTGTTCAAGGTGCCAAGAATCCGGGTAGCTCTAATTGGGATGTTTAACATCAAAACCTCTAGTTTACGAGGGACGGCCCGACTCAATAAATTCGATGTCCCCAACATCGTGATTGCCTAGAGAGGACATAGCCGAATGACTAGACAACATCTAAATCATACCCTTCGTGGATCACAACGCCAGTGCCACACATTCTCAACCTCGTGTTTGATTTGCGTGCTACGACCTGAAGAGGTTGTCCTTAAGCTCCGGGACGGGACTAGGGATAATATGAACATTCTCAAGCTAAAAACTGCTTTTGAATTGCTTAATTGAATCGCATCAGCAAGTACAAAGAGGCAATTTCCCGTTTTAAGATTCGAAGCTAGTATTCAAGTAAATCTATGGCGAAAAGCCCGCTGATTTGTGTCTCGAGAGCTCCATTTTCTGGTATATACCTCTCCTGAGGCCATGGGCAGTCGATTTGTCCCCCAATTCCTTATGTAAAATGGTTCACAGAGAAGAGAACTATATGAGCAAAAGGTATACCGAACTACGCTATGTAGATACATATGAGACCTTATTTGTTCTAGCAGAATGAGATTACAGGCGGTGGACATCATTGTAGTTAGGTTGCAAACTAATCACTGAGTCGAAGTTCGACCAGGTATATCATACTCTCTGTGATATCGCAATGAGCGTGAGAATAACGTTTACTCTAGATGTGGCAATTGCCTTCCTTCACACCTATGGTTCTATTCATTTTGACTTACACCTCTTCTTTTCAATATAGCTACAACTCCTCAGCTCGATCCATTTAAACCATCACTCTTTTGCGTTGGACCTCGTAAATGGTTGCAAAACTCCAACCATTAGCCCATAATCAGGCCAGATTGAAAAGGAGATGCAGGAGCCAGGCAATACTGCTTCTAGAACGATGAAATGTCTGGATTTTGAACTGTTACTTAGCAGATGGAAAATTGCACGATGAGAAGCAACGACACCCTGTCCCATTTTATAGTTGAGAAGCAGAACTTTATATACTTCTTTAGTGTTCAATAAACAACTAAGCTAGTGTTACCAACTACTGTAGTCCAATTGCTAAGAATATCTCCAATATACAGGTACCACACATAGGAATCACCCTTCGCATCACGTGATATAATCACATCATCATTAAAAACCACAGGTCGTGTCTCCACTAACAAGATGAAAATAGTGAAAAATTCCACCTGACCTCGGGAGTGCATGTATACCGACGGCTTTTGGAGCGACCTCGGGTAAAGACGATATGGGTGTCACAAATACCATTGATGGGGCATATGCGCTATGGTCTTTGTAGTCAGAGAGGGGCAATTAGTAACATCAGGTGGTGGAGGTCACGAGCATGAAGCGGGTGCCGAATTGAGCCCGAAAGTGAAGCCAGTGTGACAGTAACCGATCCGGAATGCGATGGGTGTGGCATTTAGCGTCTGTCGGAAATAGGATTCTGGGGTAGGATTAGAGGGGGTAGACGAGATCAGTAATAGGGTGGATTAAGCGTTGAGACTGGAGATATTAGGAGAATTAGGGAAATTAGGAGAATTAGGAGAATTAAGGGAAATTAGGAGAATTAAAGGAAATGAAGGAAATTAGGCAAAGAAATTGGAATTGCAGCTGTAACTGAAAAATTGCCCCGGCATGTCAATATGTAATATTAAATATGTAAATATATATAACTAATTTTCATGGTAGAGGTACAGTTCATTAACGAACGAACCTAATTCGATGCAACAAGCACAGCAACAACACAGCAACAACACCCACTAGAAATCGACCACAACCCCCGAAAACCACATGGATTCCAACAATTGCAATCACCTCTAGTCCTCCCACCACTAAGTCAATGAAACTGGACTCCTCTACACAAGACATCACCCCCCCAAGTTGTCCCGTCCCATGGAACTACCCTCTGGCTCCCCTCTAATCCTCGGTTATTCCCCAGCTTTCGTGCAACCTTCACAAGCTCCCCTTGTTTGTACACAGTTCGTTCCTCATCCACACCCTCTTGTGTTCTCTTCCAACCACCGTACTATGGGGTACGGAGTCCCCGCAAAATCACATCCTGTTCTTAACCTGGCAGAGGCAGGTTTTACGCTCGGTAGTAGTCGCACAATTGGCGCTTGACTGGTAATTAACTACTACGCATCCATGGAACTGGTTGGTTCCACGACTGCGTCTGGGTGTGTCTTGTTCTGTCTCGTTCTTTGCTGTTCCTCTGGTGTAACCGTTGATAATCGCAGCCGATGTTTTTTTCAGCCAGTGGTATATATATATATCCGTGGAATTCCTGGGTGCCAATTGAGCTCTGGTATCAGTCTTTTTCTAGTTGTGATTTGTGTTTCTCGTTTCTACTAGCTGGTGGATATCGGGTTCTTATTTTTGTATTGCAAAACTGTATAACACATCTGTCTACATCTATACACCGCCAAAATGAGTGAATTATCGTTCAAAGACAAGGTTGTCATCATCACCGGAGCCGGTGGTGGTTTGGGTAAGTACTACTCCCTCCAATTCGCCAAAAGAGGCGCCAAGGTCGTGGTCAACGACTTGGGTGGTGCCCTTAACGGTGCTGGTGGCGATTCTGCTGCCGCCGACGTCGTGGTCAACGAGATCAAGGCTGCTGGGGGTATCGCCGTTGCCGACTACAACAACGTCCTCGACGGTGAAAAGATCGTCGAGACCGCCGTCAAGAACTTCGGTACCGTTCACATTGTCATCAACAACGCCGGTATCTTGAGAGACGCTTCGTTCAAGAAGATGTCCGAGAAGGACTTCAAGTTGGTCATCGACGTCCATCTTAACGGTGCCTTCAAGGTCACCCAGGCTGCTTGGCCTTACTTCAGAAAGCAAGGTTTCGGAAGAATTATCAACACCGCATCTCCAGCCGGTTTGTATGGTAACTTCGGTCAAACCAACTACTCTGCTGCCAAATCTGGTTTGGTTGGTTTCGCTGAAACATTGGCCAGAGAAGGTGACAGATACAACATCAGAGCCAACACCATTGCTCCATTGGCCAGATCCAGAATGACTGAGACCATCCTTCCTCCTCCAATCTTAGAGAAATTGGGCCCTGAGAAGGTTGCCCCATTGGTCCTCTACTTATCCCACGAAGACAGTGACGTCAACGGAGAGATCTTCGAGGTTGCTGCCGGTTTCTACGGCCAAATCCGTTGGGAGAGATCCGGAGGTGTGTTGTTCAAGCCAGATGAGACATTCACTGCTGAAGCTGTGGCCAAGAGATTCAGTGAAATCTTGGACTTCGACGACTCCAAGAAGCCAGACCTCTTGAAGAACACTCACCCACAAGCTTTGAACGATTACGCTAGTTTGACCAGAGCTGCCAGAGAATTACCACCAAACGACTTGACTGGTGCTCCAGCCGTGACTCTTAAGGACAGAGTTGTTTTGATTACCGGTGCTGGTGCCGGTTTAGGTAAGGAATACGCCAGATTCTTCGCCAAGTATGGTGCTAAGGTTGTTGTCAACGATTTCAAGGACGCCTCCAAGACTGTCGCTGAAATCAAGGCTGGTGGTGGTGAAGCTGCTGTCGACCACCACAACGTCGCAACCGAGGCTGAAGCCATCATCAAGAACGTCATTGACACCTACGGTACCATTGATATCTTGATCAACAATGCTGGTATCTTGAGAGACAAATCTTTCGCCAAGATGTCCAGCGACGAGTGGAACAGTGTCCAACAAGTCCACTTGATCGGTACCTTTAACTTGACCAGACTCGCTTGGCCATACTTCCTGGACAAGAAGTACGGTAGAGTTATCAACATTTCCTCTACTTCTGGTATCTACGGTAACTTCGGACAAGCCAACTACGCTTCCGCTAAGTGTGCCATCTTAGGTCTCTCTAAGACTCTCGCCATTGAAGGTGCTAGAAGCAACATTAAGGTCAACGTTGTTGCTCCACATGCTGAGACTGCCATGACCTTGACTGTCTTCTCTAAGGACGACTTGAACTTGTACCACCCAGACCAGGTTGCTCCATTATTAGTCTACTTGGCCTCTGAAGGTGTTGAAGTCACCGGTGAGACCTTTGAAGCCGGTGGAGGTTGGATTGGTAACACTAGATGGCAAAGAGCCAAGGGTGCCGTGTCACACGCTGCCGATGTCACTCCTGAATTCATCCGTGACAAGCTTGACGACATCAGAGACTTTGAGAAGGACACTGCTAACCCTAAGACTGCCACTGAATCTTCCATGTCGATCTTGGAGGCTATTGGTGACGGTGACGAAGAGGAGGAAGAAGAAGAAGAAGAAGAGGAAGACGACGAGGAAGATCCAGTCTTCCACTACGGTGACAGAGAAGTCATTCTTTACAACATCTCTGTTGGTGCTACTGCTAAGCAATTGCATCTTGTCTACGAAAACAACTCCGATTTCCAGGTTGTTCCAACCTTCGGTCACTTGGCTACCTTCAACTCTGGCAAGTCTCAACTTACCTTCGCTAGATTGTTGAAGAACTTCAACCCAATGTTGTTGTTGCACGGCGAGCACTACATTAAGCTCCACAAGTTCCCAATTCCAGTTGAAGCCGGTGTTAAGACCTCTTTCAACCCAATTGCTATCACTCAAAAGGGTACGAACACTATTGTCGTCCACGGATCTAAGTCTGTTGACGCTGACAGTGGTGAGACTCTCTTCGAGAACGAGGCAACCTTCTTCATCAGAAAGTGTGAAGGTAACACCAAGAAGTACGGTGAGAGAAGAACTTTTGCTACTCAGCCATTCCTCGCTCCAAAGAGAGAGCCAGACTTCACCATTGATGTTCCAGTTTCTGTTGACAAGGCTGCTCTTTACAGATTGACCGGTGACAGAAACCCATTGCACATTGATCCACAATTTGCTGCTGCTGCCAAGTTCCCTCAACCAATCTTGCACGGTATGGCCACTTGTGGTTTGTCCGCCAAGGTCTTGTTGGACAAGTACGGTCCATTCGGTGAGATCAAGGTCAGATTCACTGGTATCGTCTACCCTGGTGAGACCTTGAGAGTTCTTGCCTGGAAGGACGGTGATGTCATCACTTTCCAGACTCATGTTGTTGAAAGAGGTACTATTGCCATCAACAATGCCGCCATTAAGTTGATCGGTGACAGTGCTAAGATCTAAGCTTTGAGATATTGAGCTGAGTTTTATTGTTATCTATGTTTAAATTATGAAAAAATCTATTTATTGTCGCTAGTTAAGTTATTTATTCCCTACTGGTGGGGTACGCAATATATGCTTACGAATAAGTTAAACCTTTTCTGTATGTTTTGTAGAATGCAACGAAGCAGAAGTATCAGAAGACGAGGGCGATGTGAAGTGTAACCGTCACACAGATGATGCGACCAAGTGGCTCCCGTTCCGAACAGATATTGTAATTTTGCAGCCATTATTTCGAAGGGAAGTGTAGATATCTTTTGGAAGGTATAAGAATATCACGGAGATACAAGTGCATCTACATCTCTACAGCATCATTAAACTATGCAATATTCATTAGGAATTAATCTGGATAGACCAGTTAGTATTATATAAAACCAATCCTAATTAAAGGGACTCTTCTGAGCGAATGCAGACACAGTAGGTGTTGGGACAGGTGGACTGTTGTTCTCCTTCTCCCCAAATTTGAGTGTGCTGCTATTACGTGAATAAAATCCCTCATCCTGTTCTTCTTCTGCCTCGTCTATGTCGAGCGACATGAAGTTATAAAGTCCTCCGCCAGCAGATGAAAGTAAAGAACCAGAACGCTTTCTGACGTGGTTTATGTGGCGAATGTTAGGTTTAGGGAAAAACGGAACAGCGAAGTCTACAGGAGTGTCGTTGATGGGATCAATGATGGAAGAGCTATGGCGAACACCAGAGTCGAGGGTTGAAACTGGAGTTGCTGTCGACAAGGGGGAGCTGATGATTGGAGATGAATGCAAGAGCAGCGGTGTTACTATCATCGTTTTATTCGATGAGCAATTGCTGCTTGTGTTGAGCCTATTGAGGTTATGACGTGATCCCTTCTGTTTGATGTTGTTAGGGAATTTGAATGCTGAATGTGGGACATTATGCGAGTTGTGTTGGACCACACTGCTAGATGCTGGACCAGTTGATGGGTTTGAGAGACCGGTCAATGTAGGAGTCCTATTTGGTAATGCTGGGACGGGAGCAGACGGTTTTCTGGTAGTGGATTTGAATACGCTAGGTATCGTAGAATTAGAGAGTCCATTAGCAGTAGGACCGGTAGTCATGTTTCTCATGTAGTTGGTAAGGTTGCTTGCTTTGGACTCAAAAAAGTCTGACATTTCACCCATAGGCGATGAGAACAGGTCTGAAAGTGACTCTGTAGATGAAAAAGTGCCATCCGAGCAGATGGAGGAAATAGAAGAGTTGATAGAAACACTCGAAGAAGAGAGATTACCATTAGATGAAAGTGATTTCATGTGTCCTGATCTAAACGATGTCGAAGGAGGCTGGAATTCTTGATCGAAGACAGTAGTCTGAGAGGAGTTTGCAGAGACATTATTTGAAGGAGACCACACAATACTTTCTGACGAGGAATTGTGGCCAAATATTGATTGATCGTAAGAGAAAGTTGAAGCTCTTGCGAGCTTAAGACCGCTTCCAACACTTGAAACACTTAATGTCTTTACTCTGGTATCAGAACGCTGTCTTTTGAGGATCTTCTCACTCGTTATAGTAGTATAGGAACGAGATCTGTTGTGGTTGTATGGAGCAATATTAGGAAGATCATCACTTCCAAATTGGTTGTACGACTTTGCCCTTGTCAACTTGCTTTCTTGTCTTACCCTGTGCAATTCGTTTTCACAGTTCTTCTCGTGATTAACGTCCTTCATCTCTACGTATCCTCTAGGGAAGCAGTGTTTGCTGTATTTCGTGAAGAATTCTTTGTATCCGCCTTCTAAGACAACAATATCCGGGTACTTCAAGTATGGATAACTGTCAATATGTAGTCTTCTATCAACTTTTCTTAAGTGACTGGCCATTGTAGGACCACGGAATACACTGAACTCGCAGTGGAAGATTACTAAACGTTTCTTGTCCTTTTCGTTTGCACCATCTTTGTGAAGACTGTCCAAGAACTCCGCTTCCAAGTCTTGCTTGGTAGAGATGTTTTTGGCGTCAAGTATGTGTCCTCCTTCGTATTCGTATTTGAAACGACAGTCTACGACTACTATTTCGTCAAAGTCGTCTTTATACTCGCCTGAGATGATCTTATCCATTTCGTGTTCGTCAATTCTTGGTAGTAAGTCGTTTTTCACGGAGAAAGTTCGGATGGAAGTGTTCTTCAAATGAGAGTTATCCTCCATGTGATAGCTTTCCTTTTCCTTTGTAGTTTGGCACATAGAGTGGATTCTCCTGATGGCTTGATTGTTGTTACGGGAGTCAGAGCTACTCTTCATGGCGCCACGCTTTTGAGTGGGTGAATGAGGCATATCGTCGTCGTCTGAGCCGTCGGAGTCGTCATGGGCGAGTCTAATTCCAAGGCCACTGCTGCTGGCGGCCATCGGAATAGCCGCTGGGACTGAAGACATAAAGTTGGTGATGTTATTCTTGGTTGTGGTAGTAATATTATCGTTAGTATTGGAAGACACGCCCAGGAAGAAGTTATGAGAGGACTTGGTAACAGCAGTCATGGATCGAGTGAACGACTTGGTTGACGATGTTAGCTTCTTCTTCATGTTGGGAAGAACGATGTTAGAGAGGTTCTTGAACGGTTTACGGTTGAACAACGGTGAGTAGATCTCCGATGAATTGGTCGGCACTGCTGATGTTGTACCGCCGTTCATCGTACAAGGCAGAGCCAATTCCGATTCGATATCGACATAGTCATCGTTCTGGATGTCCAAGCACGAGCTGAGAGGTCTATCACGTTTGGACGGTCTCTTAAGTAGAAGGTCGTTTGATGAAGGTAACACCAGAGGACGCGACGGGTCCATGATGGAGATATTAGTATTGTTGGTATTAGTATTGGTGGTATTGATCATAGTGAACTCTTCATCGTGTAGCATAGTCCAGCTAAGACTTCTGGGATGGTAAAGATATGAAGTTGGTGAATGGAATGAGAGTGAACAGATAGGTTGATATCAATAACCTGGAAGGAATTGTAATCCCTTTTGATCTTTCGAAATTCAATCTGTATCACACCAATAGGCTGTAGAACACGGTCAGTGAACTAGCAGACGAGATGCTAAATAAAGGAAACAATCCAAACGAATGGAAGGAGTTTAAGAAAAGAGTGCTAAATGGAATCAGCTAATTACCAACAGCGCCTAGAGATGCAACAACGAACGAGTGTGCACGAATCAAGGCTGTTGGGTGATGCAAAAATGGAGGTAGCAATGACGGTAGCAACCCGAAGTGGTATATAAAAGTATATATAATGCAACACCAGAATGGAAACGCCAATTAACGCCAATGAGAAAGTCCCCAGATCAAGTAAATGCCAATTAACCAAAATGGTATATTGTACAACAATGATAATAATCAATAATAATAATATTAATATCCAACTCGGGTAGGTATAGTCACAGATCACTGAACCGGGCTAACCAGCAACTTGATGATGATATTCGACCAGACAATGGATGTTGTATTTTTTGGAGGCCCGATAGAACAAATAAGAAATATTGTCACTAAGAACCAAATGGGAGAGTGTTGTTGTCAATATTCCTGTTAATGGAGTAGTTCGTAATCGGGGAGCAGACAATGGATTTTGGGCCAAGCAAAGAAGGTTTCACGGAGTGAATGTCACAAATCCGAAGGGTTGGGATAATTATAGATAATGGAGAAATATGTGGTCAGACAGAGCAGAGTGACGATCAAGGAGTGAATGAATGAATGGGTGTTAATGGAGAAACGTAATGAAAGGAAATGTGTAATTAGGAGAATTAATGAATAATTCAATGTATCTTCAAGCGAATGTATGTGTGGTGTATGTATATGTGGTGTATGTATATGTCGTGGGTTAGGAGTAATTGCTCACACTATAGCAACGACTTCTGTTAGCTATTGATGTATCTACGCTAATATGCTCCGGTTGTTAGAGTAACTCCTTCCAGTGACGGTTGGATTATGTGAAAGACGTCAAAGAGAAGAAAATGGGTCAAGACAGAGTTCAAAGAATTAAGAAATTACTTATATTACCAGGCCTGAGGTTTCTACGGGTTGTATTATTATTAATATCATGATCCATTGTTTATTACCATTGCCCATTCCTTCACACACCAAGTGTTTGCGGAGATCTTCTGCGTTAGCTCATGCTTGTTAGCCAGGATTTGAGCAACCAAAGGAAGGTTTCCGTGTCATGGCACTTTGTGTAAATTTCAAATGTGCATTCTATCCACGATTACACAACGAAAACATCTACAACAACAACATCAGGATAAATAATAATAATAATGCCCATAATATCAATAATGATAAATTTTAATATTTAATTTTGGTTTTTAATTGCATACAATAATGCCTGGGTCCAACTCATGTCCGACCCTCAGCATGACCAGTCTTGGCTGTGGACTGGGCATCAAGGTCGCCCGAAAATAGCAATTCCGTCCTTCGATGCCCAGCCATGGCTTGGAAGCACCATTGGCTCCGCAAATAAGTGTTCGCCATCCCAAACTAGCTGGAACTCGTGGTATGAGCCCCATAGAACGAATAGGGAGGTGGTAAATATTTATCATTCTTTGTCATGTCGGATCTATTGGAGGTGTTGCTGGCAGCAGTAGCGCTATGGTTGGCAAGGTGAAATTTCAATGTCCTTCACTACGCCAGATCAGTCCATGTCCAATTTCAGCCTACTCTGCACATGAACACCCTCGATGGCTGATGTAAAATCAGAAGATGCAAATTTCCGTTCTTCACCAAACCGTGTATATGCCTAATGTCATAGCAAGGGTCGCGTCTGTAGTTAAGTGAGAGCCCCTCATAGTGACCTCGCTACCTTTAGATACCACACCTCGTCTCTTGGCTGTGCCTGAGCTAGCCGAACCCAGCTCTAAACTCCTCTAAACCCTAACCCTTGCTACTCTCATGGCATCTCCCACACGTATGGAACATGTCGTGCTTGAAAAATTATTCTTTGTTTGTTTTGAAAGGCATTTGTAAGTTTGCGTTCCGTCCCAAATAGGCAAGTTTCAGCAGCAGCAAGGCTCATAGCATCAATTCCGGAAGATAGAGGACAGAGGTATATATGGGATTGATCCGGCACAAATCGGTGGTAATCAGGATGTAAACTACTGCAGATACCGTGGAAAATGGTGGTTTTGCACCATGTTCGTTGTCGTTTTAGTACTAATTGATCGTCGGCGTCGTCTGTTGCTAGGCTTGAGATACAGTATGTTGATGGAAGCTGCGAAATATTTGCAGTCGAGATTAACGAGCACATTTCCTTCGGTGCCGAGGATGGGCGTCGCGTAGATTGTCCTGGGAACACGGGACAAGTCATCGACATGCCATTACCTTGCGATAGACGAGCAATGGCACCTTGATATTTCCGGGGTACTGACGTACGTTTGAGAGATGGGATCATGTCTTACAGATACTACAGGTTTATACAGTTTGTACAAAGAGGTATAGCCAGATTGTTCTGGCAACTGAGGCACCATAGAGGCATGCAACATGCACTTTGTGATACGCGAGGTGTTGCTAACGGTTATAGAAAACCAATATTGGGACTGTCGTAGATTTATAATCATGTGGAATGTCGCCTCAGTATCCAGCACGGATAAACAAAACCAGAATTCGTCGGGTACTAGCTATCTAGTGGGAAATTGACAAGAATTATCTTCATTGTCATCGGGATCTCCAAAGAAACCGTTGATATCTAGACGATGAAGAGTCATGCTTCGCTTGCAAATCAATTTTCCTTTGCATTAAAGGTGTTGCTGGCGGGGTTGATCTATATCCGGAGGTTAATCTGTAAAACTTGATCGTCTACAGATCCATTATGCTGCCTATAAAAGCTGCCTATAAAAGCTGCCAATGTTTGGCTTCCAAATACTAAGCCAAAAAATAACCCATATGTAGTGATCTCAGATGTACCGACCACTTTCAGCCTTCCTCGTCAATTACTTCTTCGATCAGTTGTTAATTTCTCTATGCTAAACCTATCTATATGAACTAACAAATAACGTGAGAAAAAAATTGTTCATGAATATAAAGCCATTTTCCAGATGTTCCATGACAACCAATCGCTGTTACACCACAACATTATTATCGTAAGATACTCAATTTACGTATAGCCTTATTATATATGGCAACGCTATTTTAAATTATCTAAATAGTCATTCATATTCTGGAATGTCTGGACTTTCTCTAGAGGATCCTCAATGACGAAGGTCTCATTTGCTAGATCATTATCGTCATCATCGTCATCATCGTCATTTTCATCATCATCGACTTCCTCACTCTTTATTATTCGTTTAGGAACGCTAGCAGAGCTACTGCGCGTATTGACATCCTTGACCGATGTCTCAGAGTAACTGTCATCAGTGAGATACGCATTTAAATTTAACGAAGAGCTAGAACTGGTAATTCTGCTTAGACCGTAGCCATAAGAGGAAATGGAATTTTTTCTAGAACCACTGTCCACTGAAGTTCGATATACGGGAGATGAAAGGGGTTCTGTATCCGATGATGTGCTGCTCCTATTGCTTTTTGGTTCAGCATTCTTCCCAGAAGACGACGTACTATTGTTATTGCTTGAACTGTGAACGTTAAGTCCAAATATAGGTGGCGGTTCCATCAAGTCAGTATATTTTCCCAGTGTAGACCCCTGGGTTTTCTTCGTTGGAGATGACAATGAGCTAATGGTTGGCTTTGCCCTGTTTTCAGGAGTCTTCTTTATGCTACTGGAACCATTATTCTTCTTGCCCTTATTACGTGAGAAAAATCTCTGGGAAGGGCTGAATAGCGAATTGAAAGATGAAGGTGAACTGGCACCAATTGTAGTGACGTTATTATTAGTAGGAGTTACCGGTGACTTCATGCTATAGTTGCTTCCAGGGGAGGTTAGGAAACTTTTCAGCGGAGAATTGTTACGGCTCGAAGTACGTGGGGGCTTGAATTCTGACACTTCAGGTTTAAATAGAACCAAGGGTGTCGGCTTTACCCTATTAATGCTTTCGGCACTTGCTTCTTTGATATTTGCGTTGTCTTCATATAGTCTCTTTTCATCCCTCAATGCCTCCATCACGTCTGAGGTATCGACATTTTGTTCTACATCACTTCCAAAAGAGGATGCTGATGAAGAGTCATCAAGATATGAATCCAATAGATCATCAACAGGCTCCAACCCCTTGAAAGATTCAATGTTAAGACTCTTGCTAGATGGAGGTTTAATGCTGTTAAGAGAGCTTCTAGAGGATGTTGGCAAAGGAGGCAATGATGACGTGTCTTGCTTTCCAGTGAAAAACTTCTTGATCTTCAAAGAGAGACTAGCATCCGTTTCTGTAGAAGATGTCAGAATTGCCGCCTGTTTCTCTTCCTTCTTGGCTGCATCACGGAATATGGCTTTGTTGAAATTGTGGAATCTTCTCTTATCGCTCTCATTCAAATCAAAAGTCGTGAACTCATGATTTTTGATCTCTTCAATTGTGATACGTCTATCAGGATCTTTAGTAAGTAATCTCTTTATCAAATCTTTTAGAAACTTAAGCTCTTGAATATCCTCTTTTGTCGTTTTTGATGTGCTCTGTATTCTTGGGAACAGTAATTCGTCCTTAACGATATTCTGAAACAATTCGTACTCATTGGAACCGTTGAATGGGAGATTATTAAACATTAGACAGTAAATAGTCACTCCCAATGACCATATATCTATACTGTAATCAATTTTTATCTTATTTGCCTCATGATCTGCATTGGATATCATAGATAATCTATTACTCACAAATTGACAAAGTTCCGGAGCGTAAAATGCTGGGGTACCCATCGTTTTTCCTAGTTCCTTTTCATCATTTGCATTGTTTTCTAAAATTAGACTCACGCCGAAGTCAGAAATCTTGATGGTATTGTCACCGTTGATTAAAAGATTTGAAGGCTTTAAATCTCGATGAATAATCTTTTTATAGCAGTGGAGATACTCCAATCCGTTTACCACGTCTCGTAGAATTTTATTAATGGTAAGGGGCTTTCTATCATTGTGGTGCTTTTGGTACTTCTCGTAGTAATGATTGTAATGCTTCCAGTCGATTTCTCCGAACTTGCAGTATTCTAGTATAAGCAAGATCTTATCAAACTTCAAGTCGTCTATCACTTGGTAAAGCTTGACTACATTTGGATGGTTTGATTCCTTCATTATTTGGATTTCTCGCTTTATCTTTGTAGTTTGACTCATGTAGGTCTTGGTTATGAGTCTAGTTTTGTCTATTCTGTTGATGGTCTTGATTGCAACGTAATTGTCGAGACATTGAGAACCAGAGTCTCTGACCACTTCTGCTAGAAGAACTTTTCCGAACTGGCCTTGTCCGATTTTCTTTATTATCCTGTATTGCCCATTTATGACTTTCTTATTGGAGGCCAGCTCGAGTTTTATGGAGAGGGTAGGTGAGTCCATGATGTGTGAATAGTGAAGATGAAGTTTAGAATTGGTGGATGCAGTGTACTAATATTACAGATAGTAGATATGTGAATAGTGATGTATGGGCCGTTTGAATGCTTTAGAGGTCTTGTGACTAGGAGTCTTTCTATAGTATTTTCTCTGGATCAAACGGTTAAAACAACTTGGCAATGAAATGAAGTAATGATTGTGATTGGAAGAGTATTAATGCCAACGGGTGTATTTCTTATACTAAAATGATGCAAATAATAGGTCTTAACTTGGTGATATGAAC
The DNA here is from genome assembly GCA_030556775.1 of Scheffersomyces quercinus. Lineage (NCBI taxonomy): Eukaryota > Fungi > Ascomycota > Pichiomycetes > Serinales > Debaryomycetaceae > Scheffersomyces > Scheffersomyces quercinus. Next base: position 7,734 of record JAKTUQ010000044.1, on the reverse strand, counting down.
TCTATGGGATTCAATTGAATTTTGCCTCTATTATGTTGTCTTTAAACAGCCGTGTTTGAGTTGTCTGGTTATGGTTTCTTAGACGCTGACGTCACTCTAGTGCTAGGACAAGCCAGGTTCTCTTCTTCGTATGATCTTCAAATTGGCAGGATACCACTATCTTGCATTGGGTATTAAGTCCTGTTCGTCCCAGCACGTCTTATTTCTTTGCTGTGGCAATGTAGCAGCGTATAGTTCGTGGCAAGTGGTTGAATAGTGGTAAAGACGAGGTCGGTAATTTATTTGGCAGCACGTAGTTAAGAAACGCGTAAAATAGCGATGGAAATGGTGGGGACTCACCACGATTAGCGAGAATGTGAGAGATTACGCGTGAGAATTAGTGAGAAGTAAGAGCGAATAAAGCCGTAGACGAGGAGTGGTAATATAGAGGCAATGCGTTCTATTAGAGCTATTAGTGAGACATTACCGAGAAATTAGAAGGCTCATTACAGACATTACCGAGAGATTACTGATGGATTAGTGAGACATTACTAAGAAAAAATAGCGGCAGTGCGAGCTTCGGCAGCGAGGTATACCGAGAGGTTATGTTAGTAGTTTGTTAATGCATAGTTTAGGGATAATTATATATAACAGCGCCTTCATTATTAAGGAAATAGAGATGGGTAACATCGTGCTGATTCGGGTTACAATAAGTTCTATTAATTTTACCCATTTCTATATCGTTTACATCTCCATTTCCCGGTTATAACGTTCATTAAAGTAGTACTTATGCTACTTATATTACAATATTACTATTATACAAGACAGTGGATTGGAAATTGATTCTCTCATGTCTCCATCAACTTTGGTTCTATCATTACAAAGCCCTCGGGCTCCCTCTATTCGTACAACTACGTCATGAGTTCTGTTTCTCTGGCATCATCCTTCATTATTTGGTCAGGACGATTACTCTCCTCGTTCAACTCACGAATGAAATCCTCTTCGTCCTCCGTAAGTCCCGTGATATCAGGCGGAATCTCTTGCATTTGAACTGAAGGAGCATGGTTAAGGTACCTCAACTGCTCCCAAACTTCTTGTTTCACGCTCTCAAGATACTTCTTGGAGTTCTTATTGTCGATTCTGCCCTCCAATTGTGGATGAAGCGAGTAATCAGGTCCGAACCAGTCGTATGTGGGGAGATAGTTCGGTATCTTGTGGTCTAACGTCACATCATTTAAGACAGAAGTTTCGTAACACCATAAACGTGACACGTTTCTAGGGGTATAACCTCCTCCTCCTAGCACTAACATAGGAAGACCAAAGGATTTTATGAACTTCACACACTCTCCGTGCGCACGAATATTAAGGTTGAAGCAACCTAATCTATCGTAACCTAAGGAGTCAGCTCCACATTGTTGGACAATACAAGTAGGCTGGAACTTCGTTATGAGCGGTTCCATTATCAGCTTGAACAACCGTATATACGATTCATCGTCTATACCATCTCTCAATGGTACATTTATAGCATAGTTCTTTCCCTTTCCTATCCCGGTTTCGTCTACAAAACCAGTTCCCGGAAAGAACTCTCCATTATATTTATGAAACGAAACCGTCATCACACGGTCCGTTGTATAGAAAGCTTCTTGCACTCCGTCTCCGTGGTGCAAATCGATATCGATGTACATAACTCTGGGATGTACTCTTAAAAGGTTGATGATGCTTAGAACGATATCATTTACGTAACAAAATCCACTAGGTTCGAACTTTTTGGCATGGTGCAAGCCACCAGACCAGTTGATGGCAATATCAGACATTCCACTAATGAGCTTTCTCGAAGCATCTAACGAAGCACCAGCGTATATCGCTGAGTAATCGTACATACCATCGAAGACAGGACAATCATCTCCAATGTTAAATTGCGCCAAGGTTTGGTCGTTCATTTTGGCAGTTTTCTCCGGAGTGATCGTCTGGAGGAAGTTGATGTAGTCCTCGGAGTGGAACTCGAGAAGTTCTTCTTTGGTGGCTCGTCGTGGTGAGTACAAGTCCATTTTCTCGTATAGCTTGTACGATATTACCAAATGGTCTGTGAGCATCAACCTGAAAGGTTTCATGGGGTGAAGCGCTCCATAGTGGTACTGCGACACTTCGGGATTGTAGTGGTACGACACATTGACCTTATTGGTCGTAGGGTTGGAGAAGTAGACCGGCTGATTATTGGCGGTTTTCTTGTCCGTTGAATAGGTATCAGTCTCACTTACAGGCACCGCCATTTCACCGGAATACACGATATTGGGGTATGGCGAACGGGGTGTGGTTGTGAATGGAGCTGATCTAGAGTGTGTGGTCAACGGGATATTCCTGCTGGAAGAAAGAAACGAAGTACAGACGGTTTTATCGAAATGAATAAATTGAATAAAATTGAAGAAACTAATAGCCAGCTGCGACATTTGCGACATCGATGTCGTGCTGGTAGTAGAAGGATGCAAAATTGGTGGTGGTGGTGGTGGGGTGGGTAGTAGTATTGAATGTAGGTGAATGGGTGTGGTAAGAGGTGGTTATGGATGTTGGGACATGCTAATGGGAGAGAGTGAAAAGTCTTCTTATTGAAAGATTTCTTCTGCGTTCAGAGAAAATTCAGTAATTGGTGTTATATTGTAGTCTTAATAGTAGCTGTTGCAATACTAGTAGTAGTTCTCTAAGTACTTCAAGGCAAGGTATCTTCTCCGGAAAGACGAAAAATCCAAAAAAGAGCAACATAAAATCGCACAACACAATAGGCAACTCCACTTTCAACATATTTCTCTTTCCATCAATCCACAACGACTCTTCACCATCATAATATGGGCTCCCTCTGTTGATAGCCATATAACCAACCAGTCCTATGGATGGTCGTGCGAAACACACTTTTCACCTTGGGTTCTTTATAGTAAGAGTGAAAGTATTGAAAGTTATGTAGATATTCCATGGATTTTTGGCCCAGTTTCCTGTAAAACTTTACTCTGATATCTCTAACTGTGCTCAATCCCCATTTAAGTGATTAAGAATGGAAAAATCATATTTTGCATCTATCTTCCCATTGTTCTTCCATTAACCGTTTTGCTAGCTAAGCGACATTTATCCTCCTCCTCCAACTTCAACATAATGTCGCATATCGCACACCACTCGCCACTGAACTTTAAGCGCTTAACAAACGAAGAATCGAGTTTACAGCCATCAGTTCTTCCAGTCAATTGTATCAAATACTGGTTTTCTTGTTGTGTTAATTGCTTGTAATTGTTCTCCGGAGCCCACTCACCAACTTGCAAGTTTTCTTCTTTTCTTTCGAGCCATTTGAATACGATTTAGACTCGTAGTAAAGACCGTCATATCTACATAGAGGTATCTAGAAACTGGTGTTCATATCTGATCATTACATCAAGAATCTCCACAATTATTAGCGGCATTCATAGTTAACAAAGGATCCGCTCAATAGCAGATATACTAAACCCGTTACTTCACATAAATCATTAGATCTCGCCCACAATGTCTGGATCTGCTGGTTTCGATAGACACATCACTATTTTCTCGCCAGAAGGCCGTTTATACCAAGTCGAGTATGCTTTCAAGGCCATCAATTCCGCCAATATCACGTCATTGGCTGTCTCCGGTAAGGATTCGGCCGTCTTGATCTCACAGAAGAAGATTCCAGACAAGTTGTTGGACCCAAAGACCGTTTCGTACCTTTTCAAGATCACGCCGTCGATTGGTCTCGTAGCCACAGGATCCATTGCAGATGCCAGATCCCAAGCATTGAGAGCCAGATCCGAGGCCACTGAATTCAGATACAAATACGGATACGAAATGCCAGTAGAGTCATTGGCCAAGAGAATGGCCAATATATCCCAATTATATACTCAAAGAGCCTACATGAGACCATTGGGTGTGGCATTGACGTTCTGCCAAGTTGATGTAGAAGACGAGAAGAAGGGACCCCAGATCTTCAAGTGTGACCCAGCAGGATATTATACTGGTGTCAAGGCAGTTGCAACAGGTCCAAAGCAACAAGAGGCTACTACATACTTGGAGAAGAAGTTCAAAAAGACAGACCACGTAAAAGGAGACTGGAAGGCCACCGTCGAATTCGCTATCATTGCTTTGAGTAGCGTTTTAGGTACAGACTTCAGAAAGAACGATATTGAGATTGGTGTGGCTACAGAAGAAGGCTTCAGGATCTTGAGTTCGGATGAGATAGATGAGAGATTGGTTGCAATTGCTGAACAGGATTAAGCTTATCTTAATGCGCGACAAGATTGAATGATAGCATCTTCCGAAAAAACTACGTAGTAGAAGGATTAGACTGCAGTTAGACGTAGAAATCCTGTTGTGTTGGATTTTGAAAGAGTTGCCAAAGTATTTGTACATTACCTTTATCTTAAAAATCATACAATCTAATGATATTCATAATCGTAGCACTCCTAATCTTAGGAGAAGAACGTAGCGTTGTCAAATAGGAGATTGTTGACCAGACCACACATGAAAATCTACTTGACTCTACACAGTTGTAATACTCAATTGATATATTTTAAATCAGAACTTTTATTTACTTTTGTATGGAAGTCACTATTGCAACGAACTAGTATGGTTCCGAAGCAATAAATGTCCTCTTTTTGTTACCATACAAGTTTACCACACGTATGGAATGAACATGTATGGACAAGCCTCCAAATATCTGTCCCAGTCTTTGCCATACTTTCTCTCACACTTTCTTTGGTCTCTGTATGCTCTGTGAATCAAGACAATCAAGAAGAAGACTGGGAAGAACCATGGGAATGGAGAAGCAAAGCCACACATCAAGCCCCAGGTCAAGGCTTGAGTGTAGTCAGCACTGTAATGCATTTTTCTAGCGTAGACGTACCAACCATCCGTGAGCAAAAGAGAGCCATTCTCACATGTAATGTACTTAGGGTTAACCAAGTCAGAGTATGGCAAGTATGGGAAGGTCTTACGAAGAGTGGTGTTTCCAGCCATTTGTCTTCTGAAACTGTTCTTTTGACGGTTTCCGGTGTCGAAGAAGTAGTAGGCAACGGTCAAAAGTGCAAACAAGAAGACGTCGTAAGCAGTTGACCAGCTGTACTCCTTTGGATCGTGGTAAGCCAAGTACAAAGTACAGTGGCAGTATGTGAATGGAACACCAGCGATGTTCCAGAAAAGAAGCATAAAGCCAAACTTTTCGTAAGCCATGTCCCAAGTAGGAACAATGAGCTCTTCACCCTTGGCACACGCGTTGGCGTATAACCAATGGGCGTATAAAACGAAAATGGCTTGAGGAGAGATGTAACCGTAGTTCTCGTATTGTCTGAAGCACAAGCCAAGGGATAAGATGGTCAAGATGAACCATGGGATTCTGACCTCGAAGAACATCTTAAGATCCAAGTACTTACCGATTCTTGGGTTCAATGGAGCACCCATGAAAATATCGTATAACACGTTACCTGTCATACGGTGGTAGTCGCCGGTGATGTTGACACAGACGTAGTACAAGATAATGGAAAGGGAAATACCGTAGAAAATGGCAGTGGTCATTATAGCACCGAAGTTGTCCAAGAAGTAGGTAGCCTTCAAGATTCCGGTGAAGTGGAAAACCACAAGGAGAACAAGGGTGGTGTAGAAGGACCAAATAGCATTGCAAAAGTAAGGCAATTGTCTGTTGTTCAAATGGGTCAATGGCTGGCCCTTAGTCCAGACACCAGGCAAGGTGACGTAGAAGAGACACTGAGTCAAGAAAAAGGCGGTGAACACGAACCAATTGCCAAAGGTTGGTAACCCATAAGTGTAGAAATAGCCCCACAAGTCCCCAGCGAAGTCGCTCCATGTCTGGTCTTCTGTTGGCCAAGCTGGATAGCCGTTGTAGAACTGGGCACTGATCCACATGTACCACATCAAGAGTGGGAAGCCGGCCATCATACCGAAAGCACCGATTGGACCACCGAATTCCCATTCGATCTGGTCTTTACGAAGGTAGGCCTCGGGGACTTGTTCTTGGGATTGCTCGAGGAGTTGTTCGGCTTCATGGTGTATTCTTTGGTCAATTTGTTGTTGATCTTTTTGGAGATCTTCCTGTTGAGCAGCGACCTCTACCAGTTCAGAGATGATCTCGATTTCAGTTTCAACCGGCTGCTGTTGCTCTGAGAGCAAGGGTATATCAGTAGACGAGCTCATATTGAATTGGCAATTTCACTTAGAGCAGTTATGTTGAAGGTTTTTATTTATAAATGTATATGGACCAGCAGATCAGCGAATCAACGAACGAACGAATCAATGAAAAATAGTAGTAATGAAAATCCAAACAGTGAAATAATGATAATGAAATATCGCTATTGAATTGTATGAAGAACTTCACCGACGATATAAACTTTTCAGTAATTCATATAAGACTATTATGAAGTCTATAAATTATATAAATTTTATAAATTCTATAAATTCTATATCTTATATATTTTATATATTTTATATACGTTATATGTTATATATTATATATTTTATATGAATTAAGATTAACAAGATTTCTTTCTACACTGTCGGTATAGTGCCAGTGTTTATATTATTGTTGTATTGTTGTATTATTATATTCTGGTATACTAGGTATTGTGTCTTCTTCGTATTATTGTTATGGATTTGTATTATTGTTATGTTTGCGACTCGTTGCTGTTGGAGACGGCAAGGAATATTCAATGGTTAAGAAAGACAGCAAATGCTCGGGTCGGCTAGTCAGATGCTGTCAACGGGGAACGAGAAACGAGAGATGAGGAATGAGGAATGAGGAATGAGGAACGAGGCACGAGAAGCAAGAAATGGGGAAGGAAGCAAGATACAGTATAGTAAGTGGAGTGGAAAATGGAGGAACACGAGTAGATTAAAGAGAGAGAGAGACGTACACAGTGACACAGTGACATACAGAGAGAAACTAACAAATATCAATAAGACATATAGTCTTACATCTTTACATAAATACATAAATACATCTTTACGTAAATACACTTCTACATTTCGCATCACATAACATTCTTCTAGACTCGCTTCCAAATGGGTTTGAATGCTTACTCTATACGAGGCAAGAAAGTAGGAAGTTGGAGAACTTCTTCTATACGAGGAAAGGAGAAAGGAGAAACTTGGAAGTAGGAAGTTGGAAATTGGAGAAAGCTTATACTGTTAATGGCGGAGACGCTTGTACAGGATGGGCAATGGAGAGCGAGATTTGATTTGTTCGTTCTCAATGTATGGGTTATAAGTTATAGGTTATTGGTTATTACGTATCATTGTATTGTTACTGGATATTTTGTATGAATATGGATGGTAACAACTCAAGCTCTCTCAATGGACACCCACCACCAAGAAATGCCCGTCTTGTTGATCATATTCATCGAGTTCCCTATAGTTATACAATTGTCAGTAACCACCCAGTGATCACGTGAGCAACGACATAATACGACATTTATGCAACCCATAACCACGACAACTCCAATCCTAAACTATGTAACAACATTATACAGTATTTTCCAGACAATATTCGTACCCCTCTTAACAATACTTCGCTCCAGTAATCCAAATTAAGGCGCGATAATTATATCTAGTTTACGTTTTAAAGTATTAGAGAACAATGTTTGTTTGCTATAAAAAAGTCACATACAAAATGAATAATATACGTTCTAGATACTTATATATTTCTTTTCATAGTTAGAATACTTTTCACAATTGAAGACTAATAAAGTTTGAGAA
>JAKTUQ010000043.1:0-51936 GCA_030556775.1 Scheffersomyces quercinus | reverse complement strand
TGGGTCTGAACTCAATGAAACTGAAGTTGGATCAGCATCAGAGCTCAATGAGTCTGAACTCAATAAACCTGAACTTGGATCAGCCGTAGGATCGGAACTCACTGGGTCTGAACTCAAAGAACCTGAACTTGGATCAGCCGTAGGATCAGAACTCACTGGATCTGAACTTAATGAGGCTGAGCTTGGATCAACCGTAGGATCAGAACTCACTGGGTCTGAACTCAAAGAAACTGAAGTTGGATCAGCATCAGAGCTCAATGAGTCTGAACTCAATAAACCTGAACTTGGATCAGCCGTAGGATCGGAACTCACTGGGTCTGAACTCAAAGAAACTGAAGTTGGATCAGCATCAGAGCTCAATGAGTCTGAACTCAATAAACCTGAACTTAGATCAGCCGTAGGATCGGAACTCACTGGGTCTGAACTCAAAGAAACTGAAGTTGGATCAGCATCAGAGCTCAATGAGTCTGAACTCAATAAACCTGAACTTAGATCAGCCGTAGGATCGGAACTCACTGGATCTGAACTCAAAGAACCTGAACTTGGATCAACCGTAGGATCAGAGCTCACTGGGTCTGAACTCAATGAAACTGAACCTGGATCAGCCGTAGGATCAGAACTCAATGAGTCTATACTTGACTCAGCCGTAGAGTCAGACATAAAACTTTCATCAGCTGTTCCATCCGAACTAGACTCCGATACCGATACATATGAACTTACCGGCAAACTGAGCGGATATTCAACAATGACGGTGTCGGTTCCTCCAATAGTATCAGATAATGTCACAGTAATGATGGAATCACCTGTCCATGTCGATGTCAATGTCGATTGAGAATTCGAAGGGTACTCCACAACAACAGTGTCAGTTCCTCCAACTGTATCAGATAATGTGACTGTAGTAGTCTCAGATCCGGTCCAGATAGAAGTTGTGATAGTCTCCGAGTTCGATGGATACTCAACAATGATGGTGTCGGTTCCTCCAACAGTATCAGATAATGTCACAGTAGTGATCGAGTCACCTGTCCATGTTGATGTCAACGTACTTTGAGAATTCGATGGATACTCAACAATAACAGTATTAGTTCCTCCAAGAGTGTCCGTCACGGTAATTGAAGTTATCTCGGCCCCGGTCCACGTTGAAGTCAATGTGGTCTCAGGGTTTGGAATCTCCTCATAAACAGTATCCGTACCACCATAGGTGTCCGTGATAGTACTAGTCGATGTTGCAGTTCCTGTCCAGAATGAACTTACAGTAACCTGGGCGTTGGCAGTTGAAGGGAACTCGACAACAACGGTATTGGTTCCTCCGAGAGTATCACTTTCTGTGTATGTAGTGATCGTTGTACCAGTCCAGATGGTGGTAGTAGTAAATTCCGAGTTAGATGGATATTCTACTATCACAGTGTCAGTACCACCAACCGTGTCTGAAAGAGTGACGGTAATGAGACTGGCACCAGTCCATGTAGATGTCAATGTACTCTGAGCATTCGATGGGTATTCAACAACAACAGTGTCTGTGCCGCCAATACTATCGGATAAGGTAACTGTCGATTTCTCAGATCCGGTCCAGAACGATGTCGTGGTAGTTTCCGAATTAGAAGGATATTCAACAACAACAGTGTCAGTTCCTCCAACTGTATCAGATAATGTGACTGTAGTAGTCTCAGATCCGGTCCAGATAGAAGTTGTGATAGTCTCCGAGTTCGATGGATATTCAACAATGACGGTGTCGGTACCACCAACAGTGTCCGAAAGAGTCACTGTGGTTATCGAATCACCAGTCCATGTCGATGTCAATGTCGATTGCGAGTTCGATGGATATTCAACAATGACGGTGTCGGTTCCTCCAATAGTATCAGATAATGTCACAGTAATGATGGAATCACCTGTCCATGTCGATGTCAATGTCGATTGAGAATTCGAAGGGTACTCCACAACAACAGTGTCAGTTCCTCCAACTGTATCAGATAATGTGACTGTAGTAGTCTCAGATCCGGTCCAGATAGAAGTTGTGATAGTCTCCGAGTTCGATGGATATTCAACAATGACGGTGTCGGTACCACCAACAGTGTCTGAAAGAGTCACTGTGGTTATCGAATCACCAGTCCATGTAGAAGTTAACGTAGTCTCAGGGTTCGATGGATACTCAACAATGATGGTGTCGGTTCCTCCAACAGTATCAGATAATGTCACAGTAGTGATCGAGTCACCTGTCCATGTTGATGTCAACGTACTTTGAGAATTCGATGGATACTCAACAACAACAGTATCGGTACCTCCAATAGTATCAGATAATGTTATAGTAGTGATGGAATTTCCAGTCCATGTCGATGTTAATGTACTTTGAGAATTCGAAGGGTACTCCACAACAACAGTGTCAGTTCCTCCAACTGTACCAGATAATGTGACTGTGGTAGTCTCAGATCCGGTCCAGATAGAAGTTGTAGTAGTCTCCGAGTTCGATGGATATTCAACAATGACGGTGTCGGTTCCTCCAATAGTATCAGATAATGTCACAGTAATGATGGAATCACCTGTCCATGTCGATGTCAATGTCGATTGAGAATTCGAAGGGTACTCCACAACAACAGTGTCAGTTCCTCCAACTGTATCAGATAATGTGACTGTGGTAGTCTCAGATCCAGTCCAGATAGAAGTTGTGGTAGTCTCAGAGTTTGATGGGTATTCCACAATCACAGTGTCAGTTCCTCCAACTGTACCAGATAATGTGACTGTGGTAGTCTCAGATCCGGTCCAGATAGAAGTTGTGGTAGTCTCCGCATTAGATGGCACTTCCACGATCACTGTATCCGTTCCGCCAATAGTAGCAGTCAGAGTTATTGTAGTGGTGCCTGCGCCAGTCCAAATGGCCGTTGTAGTTGTCTTCGCATTAGATGGCACTTCCACGATCACTGTATCAGTTCCGCCAATAGTAGCAGTCAGAGTTATTGTAGTGGTGCCTGCGCCAGTCCAAATGGCCGTTGTAGTTGTCTTCGCATTAGATGGCACTTCCACGATCACTGTATCCGTTCCGCCAATAGTAGCAGTCAGAGTTATTGTAGTGGTGCCTGCGCCAGTCCAAATGGCCGTTGTAGTTGTCTTCGCATTAGATGGCACTTCCACGACAACAGTATCTGTACCTCCAACGCTGTTGGAATATGTAACAGTACTGGTGGTTGTTCCTGTCCATATTGAAGTAACTGTTTTCTGCGAGTTAGGCGGGACTTCTACTATTACAGTATTCGTTCCACCAACAGTATCTGTCACTGATAAGGTGGAAGTATATGTTCCTGTCCAAGTAGTTGTTACTGTCTTAGTAGGATTCGAAGTACATACCTCGGAAATAGTCGACGTTGAAGTAAACCAGTTTCCGGATGTATCAGTTGATATAAGGATTTGTTCAACGTCTGTACAAACTGAGCCATCAGTATGGGTCGATACAGCTGTCGTGGTGGTTAATGTTGGATTAACTCCTGGAGCAGTAGGAAGAAGCTTACATGTCTTACATACTGGAGGAACGGGATTTGGTGGAGCTGCAGCATAAGTAACTGCGTTACTTGTAAGAGCACCAAGAAGCCCACCATAAGATATAATTTTAATATTTGATTGAACGTAACCTGGACCAATAACGAAGTTAGCAGAGGCAGTCAAACTGGATACCTTTAAAATTCCAGTACTAGATGAATACGAAATACCCCCTAATAAAGGACCAAGAAGCACTACATTCGTAGCGATGATATTCCCGTTACCAAACCCAGAGACGGTGTAGGTAGGAGCAGCAAGAAGAGCTCCAGCTATTAATATAGATGCTGAATCTGCTAAGTTGATAACTTGAGTTGATGCAACAGTGTAGGTTGTACCCGAAAGATAAATGGAGGAACCGCCATTGGCAGTGATACAACCGGTACCTGCAATGTTGTTCAGTTGGGTGTATACTTCGTTATATAAACAGATTTGACCATTGTTGTTAATCGTTCCTAAAGGTGTACCCAAACTTACTGTTCCTGCGGAACCAGACTGTTGGTAGAAAACCAACAAACCGTTATTGTTCCACGAAGGTGTAGTTATAGACATAGTAGGGGTACCAGTGGAACCATTACCTCCTAAGTACATTTCACCATTGTTGGTAAAAGTTAAACCAACTATGTTATAGGTAGGGGCTAGAAGGGAATTAAGGGCATTAAATGAGACGATTCCATTGTTAAGGAAGTTACCCGATAAGAAGGTAACAGATTGGGCAACTAAGTTATTGTCAGTGGTGATATAGAAGCCAGAACCAGTACCTACGTTGAGGTCGCCGCCAAATGCGGCAAGAAGGTTGTCAATGATAGACCAGTAGACACCATTATTGATAGTTACAGGTACATTTAGATTCACACTTCCACGACTGATGGTGTTAGAGCTTATAGTCTGAGCACATGCTGTCGCTATTGTCAGCACTATTGCTAGATACCTCCAAAACAACATGTCAGGCTAAAATTGTGAAAATGACAAACTGATCGGAGCGTCAGCTTGTCCTTCGTTACTTCATCAAGAAATAGAGTCACCTATATACTATCATCACATTTTGACAAAATACGGAAGGGAAATAAAACCGCTTAAAACTGCAGCTCACAAAGATCTATACTAATTATCTTCCATGCTTGACGTACGGTGCTGCAGTCCTTTATTCGGCGTGCTTGGCGATCCCAATGTTTGGCTGATTTTGCCCAAAGAGATGTGATGGGCCAGTATTATGGCGTTGGACCAAATCCGCGATGTATGCAGTTGGAAGATCGGTTTTAGTGGGGTCTTAAAAAATAATGTTAAACACAGCTCGGTGTAAAACTAACAGGTGACGACGAGTACAAAATAATACGCCAAAGATCCGTATAATTTGTAAGTATTATTTGGAATGGATTTATGTTGGCTGGGTTATTCTTTTGGAGCTGAGATGGGCCCCACGGAGAGCAATAAAGAAAGCTCTTGATACAGCGGGAAAACTGCTGTGATCTTGCTTTGATAGTGGCAGATGCCACCTTTGCTGTGTACGGCAGCGTTTCACCTCAACTTTCGTAAATAAGAAGGATAAGAAGACACGCATCTGCAAGCTGCTTGGGCGTATCCCCGGAGTGCATTGAAAAACCGTATCAAGCATTGTTTCCACATGTAGAAATGTTCGTATGTATTTGTGCAGTCAGCTTCTATAAGCAATATTATTTCCTTCGATTCCTAAAGGATATGCATCGCTAACTTTGCATATGTTCTCGAATAGTCACTAGAGAGTGAATGAGTTCATGCTGGTTGAATTTTACGGGGTTATGGCTAGAATGGACTCCGTGAATTGTTCTGGTTGCAATTCCCTTGGTTTGAAGCACTCACACTGAATACTGACTAAAATTAGCTGAGACGCACTTAATTATCCACGGTCTTGCATAACAATGAAAGAAAACAATAAAAGGGCGTCGGGGTGAATAAGAAGCTTATGCTGATCAAAACTCTATATCTTAATTACGTCTCCCAATTGTTTTCTAACGATACATCCTGTCGTAAAAGATCGTAAATTCATCTTCTTGGTACTAAAACTGACTGGTCATTGCATTTCTTTACAGATATCATATGAATACCAAAGTCCGATATTTTATTGAACCTATAGAAAATATGGCTTGAGGATCCGTAAAAGGAGAGTTCTGCGCTCATAATTTTAATTTCAAATTCAATAAGCTGGTAAATAATTACTGTGGCGTGTATATAATCCCTATAAAGTGCTCAATTAAAGTTCTATTAGGGCGGCAAAAAGATCCACTTTTTCGTCGATTGCAAGAAAATCTGGCTGATGCATATTGAATCTTGCTCCACCTGATCATATCTTGTTTTACCCCTAAAGGGTCTAAGTGAAGGGCATCTAGGCTTTTGAGTCCTAGGAAGTTGACAAAGCACTAGAGATGTTATGTGAGTATCTTTCCATCGCATATGCGCTATCCGAGAGGTCTCGATCTATTAAGGCTTACCCTAAACGGGAACAATAGAAAGGGTCTCTAATTATTTTAGACAACAGCGAATTTCATGCTGAACACTTGAGTGACCAAATCCGCGAAGTTTATTATTAAAATTTTGAAAAAATATTTTGAAATACTCTCTCCGCGTAGATGTGGAAGAGAGGCGCTGTTATATAATATGGAGTTATAGTTCTTCATTCGGGTGTTCGAGGCGAAGAGGTAACTTTTGGTAGTAGGACTTCAAAAAGCAACGAAGAGGGTAAAATATCAAAAAATGGCCATCGCCCAATGAGCTCCAAATGGGAGACTTTCTTAATGTTGGCTCAACCCTTAGAATGTCCTCCCTTCAGAGGGGTTCTCTTGAGGTGTTCTCCCTTCGGGGGCTTCTCCGAGTACGAATCCATGCATATCCCTAATGCAGATTAGTCCTCTCCCCTCTTCACTCTATCTCACAGTTGAAACAGCAAATCTGCTGCATGCACACCTAGTAGTGGCGGCTATACAGATCCAACTTTCGTTTCAAGAATCATGCAATATTAGGAATTCGCATCAATGTTAGATCGTAGGCTAGATATTCGCTAGGGAAGAAGAGCCGGTCTAGTTAAGTTCCATTGTAAATGAAGTTGCGATTTTCGTAGTTATATTCAAGGCCTTGGCGATATTCCCTAGACTTATTGGGAGCCACAATGAAGTATGTGTTTTAGAAAAGAGACATATTTCTATCCTGGCCTGCTAAGGAGTGATTTTAAGTCGTCTTTGACATATTCTAGCGTCAATGCATGTGAAATTTAACCGAGTTACTGAATAATTCCATATGTTTATAAACGTGCAAATTGAGGTAATGCCATCAAACATATTAATTTACTGAAGGGGGCCACTATATGGGGAAGAAATTGTGTCAGAAGATGAAGGTAGAAGAATGATTTGCAATTCTATTTCCCGAAATCAAGTTTACGGTGATTTTACGATGAGATCAACAATGATTTTAGTATATGTCGTAAATTCAACGGATAAGAAAACAATTTATAAATTTTTTGTAGAATTACTCCAAATTTCATAATATTACTGCAAAGAAGATCCACAAATTCAAAGAAATCAGGTGAAAGATCTAAATCAATTGCACAGTGCTAAAAGATGACGAAAAACGGTTGTCACAGCCTCGGTAATCTGTCCGTTTCAGGCTAATGGCAAGTTGAAATCCATTAATACTGGCTGATCCAGAATGTGACAGTGTATATCCACTTAATACGAATTTTTACGAGGTTACCGGCATGCTATCTGGGATCAGGTATCCTTCATACTAATGACTATATGATCAGTTTCTTGATTACACTTTTTTAGATTTCAAGTCTATAAGGTTGTACTGCTATATCATCTTATGCTATACATTATAGTTGCAGCCAGAGAGGGTAGTGCGAAAACCAATATATTATCACCGACTTTGTTTTCACATACATTAGAAGATGAGATGACAGACGGTGCCATATAATGATTGTGAAGGATATTTAACTAGGGAAAATGCCGATAGAGACAAGTATTGAGAATGATGTATTATTGCCGTATAAGCTCACATTAAAAGTGCCATTTGAAACTGCTAGACAGGCTTTAATCGCCAGCCAGACTCTTTCTCCAGATCCTATTCTAAAAGGTAACGAACTTAATGCCAGTTATCAAGCAGAAGACACGACACTTTTGTTGCAATTTCTGGGAATAAGCGACAGAGTGATACGAGTAGCTATCAGCAACGTGATAGACAACTTGAAGACAATTGTGGAATGCTTGGATGAGTTTGATGGAAAGGAGGATGTGCTCTTTGAGGAGGAGTAAATAAGTCATACATGATTTAGAGGTTCATGACTCCAGGAGCCAACTACTCGAATCAATTCATATTACGAAATTATGACTATACAAGAATTAGAGTTAACTGGGCCGATTGTGGTTGAGTTAGTTTCTAGAGACATAGATGCTAAAGACACACTTTTTTAGTTCATTGCTGCAAACTTTCTGTGTAATGATATCCACGATTTCGAGGGCACGATGAGAAGCGTCTTCTGCTATGTCTTGTATGTCAATATAGAGATGTTGTTTCTGACAAGTATTCTATTCAGTAGGGGGGGATATTTAAAGCAAAGTTGTACTCTCAAATAGAATGCAAATCAGATTCACTTGGTAATATACTAATAGCCCTGCTATACAATACTATAGAAATGAAGAGTGGACTATGAAATTTTCATGTCGAAGTACATTACTATTGCACTGTATTATTATCACGAATGTATAAAGTATAACAATATGTCACTAAAATAACATAATACACTAGATATTATACAATCTTATCTACCTTGATTCAGTTTTGACGTCTTTACTATCTCATCTTCTACATTTAATTCGTAACTTCTAAGTACTAAGACCATTCTCCCTATTCTACTATTTAGCACCTTCCAGAACCCTACATTTTTCCTCTAACTTAGCGTTTACACATCACATACATCGCCTGCCTTCTTGTTTATGTCATTAAAGTGTAGACCTGCTGGTACTCTCTCCGTTATCTACTCACTCCACAAGTACTCTCCCCGTTATCTACTCGCTTCACTAGTACTCTCCCCATTATCTACTCACTCTCATCTCTGTAGGCCATTCATCTGACTTCAGTAAGTGCTGCGTTAAAGATGTTTCAATGCTTTTCAAACCTTCCCATTTTTCTATGGGATTATTTCTCCTGTACAGGCAGTAAACCCTCACCGCAGTATATTACAACAGAATCAGTTTTTGCAGAGTTCTTCACTCTTTCATGACTTTACTCTTTACTGTTTGATATTGACTTCTAGGTGGTTACAATTGACAGCAGTGGTACCAAAAGGACACGAACACGGCCGGATACAAAATGATAATACGGTCAGGTATCATTGTACGGAATTCACTCCCCGGCAATCGGACCCTGGTACGAACGCTATTCAAGGGACTTAAAGAAGCTACCAAACAGCTAGAGAAGGTGAACAAAAAAAAGGACGACGAAGAAGGCTTCCACCATGAGTATTCGATCCGCCCAGATACCTACGCATTCAAGGTCTCAGGTGCTCATGAAAGCAATCGGTCCTTAGTTCAAAATGCCGTTCCTTTCGAAACAGACAAAGAATCCAAGAATCACCCATTGCAAAAGCTGGAGTTGGATGACTCCGAAAAGTTCAACCTTATCCAGTTTATATATCGTTACTCCACCAATTATCCTTTTGGTTCCAAATCGCCTCAAGACGTTTATGACGAATATCCACTCACAAATTCCGATAAGTTGGCCAGATCAATACACAGACCTAAGAAGGTGAAGATGTCTACATCTGATTTCATAGAAGACTCATTGTACAATCCAAACTACGGTTATTTCTCCCAAGAAGTAAATATTTATCAGCCAGATACGCCATTTGACTACAACAATATTAAGGATATAGACGAATTTATGGATTCATGGCAAAAGTCTTATACAAAGTATGATGATCCAGAAAGAAGCACAAGCACCAAAACAGATGAGCAGACAGTAAAGGAAGAAAGGTTCAAAAAAACTAACAATGTAGTAGAAGAGTCTCAGGCCTTGGTAAAATCCAATCCATCTGCTCAATCTTCAGACAGAAATTCGTCCACATCCAAGTTTGTTCAGCGTGCTAAATCTATTCAGAAACAAGACTTGAGGGTGGCTCAAGCGCAAACACTTGGACGTACCCGTAAAACGTTGCAATTATGGCACACACCGACTGAGTTGTTCCAGCCTTTTTATGGAGAGGCAATCGCTCGATACTTGTTAGTCAACTACAAGCTCAACGGCAACTATCCATATGAAGATCTCATTATCTATGAAATGGGAGGAGGTAATGGAACACTCATGTGTAACATTCTCAATTACATCAGAGAGACTCAGCCAGATGTGTATGCTAGAACACAGTACAAAATCATTGAGATTTCCAGCCAGTTAGCAAACAAACAAATGGAAAGTGCATTGCAGAATAAATTGGTACAGAGAGGGCTAGACACCTCCAAATTGGAAATTATTAACAAATCGATCTTCAAGTGGGATAAAGTTATCGACCAACCATGTTATTTTATTGCTTTAGAAGTCTTCGACAATTTCGCACACGACTTGATACGATATGACAATGTCACCGGAAAGCCACACGAAGCAAAGGTTCTAATTGATGGTAACGGAGACTTCTTTGAATTTTACACACCAGAATTGAGTTACTATTCCAACGCGTACTTACAATTGAGAGAGAATGGTGATTATTCTGTATTAAGACAATCAGGAACTCTCAGTGGAAAGTTGGAGACGATCAAAAGTGTGATACCCTTTTTGTCTAATAAGGACAAAATCCACCCATTGCTACAATCAACTACTAAATTGAAGTGGCAGAACTCTATTTTGCCATTCAAAGACAACTTGACTCCTGGTGAGTTTATTCCAACCAGGCTTTTGCAATTTTTCCAGATCCTTAAACACAGATTTCCTAACCACTCACTCATCTCCTCTGATTTCCATTATTTGCCGAAGGCCATGAAAGGATATTACAACGGACCAGTTGTTCAGACAGTGTTGCAGAACCAAACTGTTGATGTAAGTACATATATGTGTCACCAAGGCTACTTTGATATCATGTTCCCTACTGATTTTGGTGTTGCTAGTGACTTGTACAAACAAGTAACAGGTAAAATTCCTCGTGTAGAATCACACAAGGAGTTTTTGAGTCAATGGGCAGACATCGATGCCACCACTACCAAAACAGGAGAGAATCCTATGCTTGACTTCTATAGAAATGTTAGTTTCATGGTGAGTTGAGCACATATAATCTATCTTCTATCTAAATAGTACATTCATGTAAATAGCTAATACAAAGCAACGCTTTGGATACTACAAAACCCTTTCATATAGTGTACATTCTTCAAGAAATACATAAACCAGAGAATTAAACCAATCGAAGGCAAGCTTCGATATGCAAACCAGATTCCGATTAACCAAGACTATTCTTCCTGACCATTATAGGTGACTAATAATGTGAATAGCCTGTGAGCAATAAACAAATAAACAAAACAGGAAAAAAACACAAGAAACAAAAGAATTTTTGCAACATTCTAGTTGCAAGTTGAGAATAGAAACAATAAAAGGAAAGTTGCAAAAGATAAGTAAATAAAATGGTGATATCGACCAGCGGATAGCAATATATATATCCTAGCAATATACTTGGAGCCAACCATAATAGCTTACCATGAAAATAAGAACACCGTACCAAATGATAACCTTATGGAGAACCCCACATCTAGCAATTATATCAATAATCAATGTGAAATGGTTCATGCAACTAACACAGTTACAAAGGAACAGAATTGAGATATTGCAACCATTAATTGACAATCCAAGTTCTTTCTCTTTGTACACCGCATCTCCTGCACAAGAAATCCCATCTACTTCGTAATAATACCGACCACCTTCTCAAAACCTCCTACTATGCAATCAAAGACAGCCCCGCTGACATACTTTAAGTACCCAGTATAAAATTCAGAGTACTGACTTATCTCCTTGAACAATTCAGATCCAATTACGTCGTTGTACATCTCAGTAATACAGCCCTGAAAGTCACACGACAAGTCTACAAATTTGTCGACAATAGGTTTTGCAACTGGAGTAGGAAGAGTCCTAAGTTCTTGTGCTTTCACATTCGAAACTTTTAAAAAGCCATCGTAAATGTAGAAGCCAATGAGCGATGTAGCGCCACTGGCAATGGCAACGCCTAACCCAATTCCAACAGTGAAGCTGTAGACAATCCAAAAACGAGATGGTTTAGACGATTCAGATGCACATTTAGTACTTAACCACATGCCTTCCGGAGACACCTGAGAGGAGGCAAAAAGTTTTCTTGCAATCTGATATAAGATATCAACCTGGCCAAAACCCGAAGAGAGCAGCAAAGGATCAGAAAACGTGGTAGACACTTGGAGATCTGACTTGAATCGCTTTTCAATAAGTTTATAATCGACTTTCTTATGCGAAATCAAATTGGAATACATAGTTCTGGAACGGGAAGCACATGAATAACTACCGTTGTTCGAAATCGTAAGTGCAAGGTCGTTATCTTTCTTAGATATCTGAGAACACACTTCCGACTGGTCCAAGTGACCTAACTCTACTTCAAGGAAGTTCTTGAAACGGGCAACGAACTTTTCATGCTTAATGGATGAAGTCTTCCATATCTGGTAGGGTTTAAGATAGTCTATTAAGTCAAACAAGTTCACGAAATAGTTAACTGTCATTATATTGATGATTGTGAGTTTAGGAAGACCCGTCTTGCTGGCCCCTGAGTCTGCATGCTCTTTATAATCATCTTGGTACTGTGCTCTTTCTTTCTCTCCAAAAACACTTTTCAAGTATTCAAGGAAAACAGGAGAACCGTCATTGACTATAAAGACCAGGTCCAGGTTTTTAACAAGGGATTTGTCAAATTCTAGATTGCTAGATCCAATGTCATTATCAGATCTATCGAGAGAAACATGATTCATGGCAATGGTATTGTAATCAAGTACCTGCTCAATGCTGCGAATGAGGTAGTCGACATCATGTCTGTGAGTATTGCATGACGAGAGGACAGTGACACGAAGTGGCTGGCTGGAGTTATAGTGGATATTAGGCATAGTATTCGTCCGAGTACTCTTAGTGCTATGGAGACTGTTGGGTATGTTTTCAGAAACGGACATCTTTGGCATAATAAAAGAATCCGGTTTGAAATGACCGTTTGCTTCTTCATCATTGTCCTCCTCATCTGTTTCAAAGACCATGACATTCGAAGGCTTTGGTGACGCGATTATAATCGTCGAATCTTTGCCAATGTCATCTTCATCGGTTGTCACAGACAAAATAGAAGAAGTGGGCCTACCAGAGATCTTGCCATCATCACCTAACAAGTTGGCGCTGATTAATTGATGTTTAGGAACTACGTGGGGCGACGGCGAGAGTCTTCGAAGATCTTGAAAGATCGAGTCGCCACTAATTGATTGCCAGGAGGTGATCAGGAACGAATTGACGTCGGCAAGATCTGGTGTGAGAAGTCGAGGGCTTTCATTGCGGCTGAAGTTGGGTGAAACATCTAAGTCGGGGTTCGTCAATGCGTTGTAGATGGACAGATGCGAGCTCAAGAGTTTCCTGAGCGATGATTCTGTTGGTGAAAGAACCAGTTGACGCTGCTGGTTGTTTTGAAACTGTAGGAGTTGTCGGTTATCGATGAAATTGGCCGAGAGGTCGTCTTCCACTGTTGCCAGTGAATTGATGGTATCATCGCAGTTCGTAAGGGTACTGGTTCTAGAGTTCTTGCTCTTCCTCTTTTTCTTGATAATATGAGCATCATGACCTGCTTTCGTGTTGAGGTTCGGATTGGTTCTGGATTCCTTACCGGTCAGTTGTTCTGGCTCAGTCGAGAGCTTGGAACGACAGTTTGTGGCTAACGACGAGTCCAAGTCTGGCACTTGTCTGGACATGATTGCACCGCTAGGAAAGGACCACAGTTAGCAGGGATGGACGCGACGCTTAACGATGAGCGGAATTGATGAGTTGAATGGGACTTGAGTTACTGCCAGCGACGAATCCACAGTTTGGTTGTTTGGATGTAAAAGCAACACTACTATTGCTATTGTAAAACGGAACCTAAAACGAGACAGGGAGGCGGCAGTTAGAGAGGGCAGCACACAGCGACAATGGGACTAAACTGTAGTAAATAATGGGGACCCGATGGAGCAAGTCGTTTGCAGCAGACCAAGAATAACCTAATAATTACAGTAACCTAATAATTACAGTAACCTAATAATTACAATAACCTAATAATTACTGTGGTCGTCTGCTACTACTACTACCAGTATTACTACTACTACCTGTATTACTATTTGATTAGCTAAGGCTCACTTTACTTTTTCTACTTTTGTTTTTCCTGTGCGAGGGGAACGATAGTGACAGCTTCTATAGAGGAGCAGTCAAGAGAGGAGCGTGAGATTGAGGAAGGGAATGATATAGTAGTGTGGGGGGAGTGGTGTGTGGAACAGGGAGACACCCAAGCGCGTAACGCATGCAGCCCATAAGTAGAAAATGAACGATAAGAGGGGCGTCACCTCCGGATCGGGAAGAATGCGATAGGAAGATAGCGAGGCAATCAGGTGAAAAACGGGAAAAAAGACGTTGCTGTTGGAATTACGAGGTAAGTCGGAATTTATTTCAATCCCGTTTATTTATCTCTTCAAATTTCTTTAGACTCTATGTATTCGACAATTTTCTTTAATGTAACTCTACCAGGTTCGTTTGAGAAAGCAGCTTTTGTACCCTTTCGAAAATATTGTTCAAGTGAATCAATAACTCGCTTGTAATAAAGTGCTCTGCTTTTCTCGTCGTAACCATATAGATAAACTGGTGTTTCTTTTGGTAGTGTGACGTTGAAGTCTCCCAAGATAATCTCTCTTAGTGATGGTATATCTGAGTATATATTATCAAGTTCCTTTTTATATTTAGCAATGGTTACAATGCTTGAGGTTAATTCAGGCAACCTTTTAATGTTTGCCTTGAACTCACTAAGTGATTTTGAGACTGTTTCTTGGACTTTGTCAAATGGGATACTATGTTTTTCCACTTTATTAAGGAGTTCGAACATAGGAGTGCCCAGAATATCCAGATCGTCACTAATCTCCGTCAATGATCTGGAGATTGAATGAGTTTCTGATTCATGTCCATCAACTGAATTTTCAAACTCGCCGGAATCTTTTTCCCCTTTAGTCAGGAGCTTGCCGAGACCTAGAGCGTTCATAATTTGCAACATTCTCAGGTTGATTAAGTCGAATTGGTCATCGATCTTTTCCGATTTGGCAATCAATCGAGCGATGTCTGACTTCATTCCTTCGTAATCTTGAATCGATTCATCTTGGTGATAATCCTTGGATGAAGAGGTTTCAGACAGTTTTTGGTTTAAAGCGGCAGTGGTTGACATGGTTCCTGTTAGGATAGCTTTGGATGTTTGACTTCTAATCAGTTGGAATTACGAGGTAAGTCGGAATTTATTTCAATCCCGTTTATTTATATCTCTTCAAATTTAATATTTGAGCACTAAAGAACATATAAATCTATCTAAGTTTATCAGGATTTAATAGGTCGTTTTATATTGTTTTCACTTCATGTTTCCGACGTTGTCGTTTCCATGTGAGTGTATTTTCGTGGGCTGATTTTGTAGACATCGGTTTTATCAGAAGCCGAAGACGGATTTCTATTTGTTAGAATATCCTAGACGTAATACCGTGTTCCGATTATCCGGTAATTGTACCTCGGAAGTTTTGCTGATTTCTGGATCCTGTATCTTGTTTTCCATCAGTTGCACCAAGTCACGTGCACCGGGTAACGTTCCAGATAGGAACAATATTGCGGTAAGGATGTTTTTATAGAAGCAATGATATTGCGGTACGGGTGTAAATGTTTTATAATAAGGAGTCGAGCAGTTAAGTACAACGGGAAGAGGGGGAGAGTTCAATTGCTATCTCGTCACGTTGTCCATTCATTCATGGTTTTGTCGTCTTGTCGTTTGGGTACGAAATTGTCTTCATATGAGTTTTCGGAAGTTCATATTGTCATGCGTTGTATGTCATTTGTTGGAAATCACTTGTCTATACGTCATGTGGTGGATATCATTTGACATAAGTCATTTGACAGGTCAGTCATTAACATATAATTTTGTATGTTATCTTCCTGTCTACTTTGTAAGCCTTGGTCTACTAGGTCTAGACGTAGTTCTTCTAATGGTCATGAGGTCAATTCTAATTGGCATCTTCGGGTTGTCATTTTCTAATTGTCATCTACCTTAACTTAAGCCATTCATACTCAGCCCTTAGTCGGGCTGTTCTCGATCGCTTGCGCCGAACAGATTGAGTACTACTGGTGAGTCTACTCAATGAGCTGATTGCTTTAATGGAGACTCGAGCCATATAGACCGCCTGCCTGAGTAGATAATGGATATCGTTAATCAAATCTGTAAATGCCCAAGAATAGCCGCACAGTTCTGTATCTGTAACCCGTATATCTGTACCCTCGTCTATCTGAACGTAAATGTAGGTGTACATAATCGCCCATTATTCCCTCATCGAATCAAAATAAGGAGTAAGGGTGTTGGGATTAACTTCTTCTGCCGAGTGGGTGATTGCAGCAAAGTCAAGATACATATGCAAGTGCCAAGGCGGTTACATTTGTACCACTTGTCACCCTCTCAATCTAGAAAAGCTACCCCGTTTCTTTTATTATATAACGCCTACATACTATGATATCTTGCTCACATAACTCAAGTACGGCTGTTGCAAAAAATAAAAGGTAGGGGTGATATAGAACTACGGCATCTACTGTATGTTAAATAAAAAATATCTCCATTTGGGGAATTAGAGATGCTATGCTGATGTCATGCGTGTACCTCTCACATAGTCTCCTTAATGGATCTCCAATAGCAGCAGTAGAAAAATACTACGAAGAAAATAAGAGACATACCAGTGCTATTTTCCCATTGACTGGCAAACAGTGCATATGAGTATAGCTATAGGCGGAGTTGTAGCACATGTAGCTTATTATTTTCAATCGTAAGAGGGCCAAGCCCAAACCATAGGCCGAAATACGATCACCCTGCATCGAAAGAAAGATTGTTGCGAATTAGTTTCTCTTGCAGTATAGCGGCTTAGGTGCTTTCTACCAGATTTCAATTACGATCATATGGCCCAAGGCTTTAGCCTTTTTCCACTTTCGTGCAATTAGGAAGCACGCCAACCTAATTATTTAAGATCATTGTATCGCAATGCCTCCTTTTCTTCAACTCGGTGAAATGTATACTTTTACCCGTTCGCTCATTCCTAGTACTTCTTCTACTCGAGATTACGGTGGGGTAGCCCTTATATTCTAGAGCTCATGCATAAACATGACATTACACCACTTACAAATTATCGTCGATGTAGATATATATTTATATAAAAACTCATCATTATCTTACCTTTTCTTTACTTGAGTCTGTATTTTATCCATTCAACAACATTCATAATTTCCAAATGAAGATCATTCCAATTTGTTTAGTCTTTTCAGCTGCAGCTTCACTTTCGGCAGCTACAACCGATTCTCCTTTTATGCTCTTCAAAAGAGCTTCCATTGGGAGCTTGACTGGTGCCGATTGTAATCAAGCTTGCACCGATACTGCAAAGCTGATTGAGAAATCATGTTCAGGTTCAGACGCAGCAGACGTGAATTGTTTATGCAAATTAGACTCAAAATTCTGGGACACCTATGCTTCCTGTGCTTGTGGAGGACAGAGCCTTGCTACTTCTGGCAGTGACCTTAAGGGAATATTTTGCGACAATGATGGCGCCGTGAATGCATTATCTGGTTTTGGAGTCAGTGACGTCTCAGATGCCGCCACTGATACTGATACAGGAACTGGAACTGGAACTGGAACTGAAAGTGGAACAGCAACAAAGAAAGACTCATCTAAATCCTCGAGTGGAACAGCAACAACAGGAAGTAATTCCAAAACGAAGACAGATACAATTTCTCACAATGAGGGTGCAACATTGTCTGCTGGAACGCTACTTTGCCTACTTGCAATTTATTTCTTATAGTTTACGGCATGCAATATCAATAGGTGATGGCCGCTTTACCCTGACAACAATGTTCTGAAGTCTTTTTATCTAATGTTAGTTCTTTATTTATTTTGTGAATGAATTTCGTACCTAATGCATGGTTGAATGTAGACATAAACATTTCAGTAGAAATTAAGACTCACTCTTAAGAAAGGCTTTCAAATGGAGGTTCAGTGGATATTCGGCTACCTCAACATTCTCTATGTAGAATTTGCTTCATCAAACTTAGCTAGTACCATTGATTACAATTGTAGTTAATGTCTTTTACTTTCACATATATTCCACTTGGAGCTGATTAACCTAACGATATTGCTCTTAATGAGCATAGTCCTTCTGTTTCCGCCTAGGAAGATGAGCATCCAGCAGGACCGTCGAAATAAACGCTCAGCAACGGAGTCTTTTCATTTTGAAAAACTATTATTGTTTTCGGAGGGGGGCAGTGCAGCTAAGTTCTGAATTGGACAGTGTAATTTCTCAAAGTGGGTTGTCTTGTCTTTTGCCTATAGTATGTATTCTAGTACTACCATTTATTTTGCTGCAAAATATTGTCCGCCTTTTTTTTTCCGAAAGAGGTCACTCTCCCATACGGAGGTGGGCCACTGCGTGAATCAAAAAAAAAAATAAATACTGACTCAATGAAGAATATCTTTCTTCGATAAGCAAACATCGGAACCTTACAGCACTAATTCCGTTATGAACACACACTATCACTTCTTCGATGAGAGTGATGAAGTCCAGTGATAGGGGTTGGTTTCAATCAAAAGCATCGTGCCTTATTGCGGCGAGAGGCTGCACTAATTCGTTTACGAGCTCTCCCCATACAGGCGAAAATGACCACCTTTCATCTCCCAAATATGTTTTAGAACACCATAATTAATGAGGGGATTTTCTTGGTATTACGCAAAACAGTGACAAAAATGAAGTATTAGTGGAATAATTACTGAAAAATATCAAATAAAGTTTTTCGTAAGAGATTTTATCATGTATTTTCTTGGAGCACAATGAAAAGAAGTCAGTCCAGGTCTGCCCATGTGATTGGGTCAATGGCAGTGATTGGATGTTTTCGAGGAACTATTTCGTTTTGGGAGTTCCTTAGAGGCGGGGGCTAATATTATGTTGGTCATATCAACTTAAGCTGTTTATATGGGTTCAAGTAAATGCCTTTTGGCTAAAAAAAGCCCCACATGCCAATATGAACCACGAAATGGCTCTTTCTGTTTGAGTCACTCACGCTAGATAGGGGTGATGAGGACGAGATTTGTCCCGGAATCAGAAACTTCTTTCAAGCTGCTCAATGGCCGTTATAAATAGAGTTAAACTTCACCTCTCTAGTTTTCAATTGAATGATACATCCAGTAAAGCGAATTTTTCAGTATATCTTACTAGAAAATTAACCTTAATATCAAATAAAGTCAGCTGAAATGAAGCTCTTCGTACTTTTTGTCTTATCTTTCGCAGCTGCGATGATTCCTTCCAATATCAACGAACAGAAGCTCTACAATTTCATCAAAAGAGCTAGTACCAATCCCCTCGATGCATTTCAAGGAAATTGCAATAGTGCTTGTTTAGATGCTGGAAAGAAAATTAATAGTAAATGTGACTTGAATCAGAAGCAAAATGATTATGCACAAAGTGTGGCTATTTTGCAATGTATTTGTAAGATCAACGACAACAGCTTCTGGAATAACATTTTGAAATGTGACTGTGCTAATTTAGATTCCGAATTTGATGCTTCACTGCTCCAAGCATTTTATTGTAGTGCTGCACAACTTGAAGCATCCTATTTCTCAGAATTTGGTACTTCTCAGTTTGGACTTTTGCAGACTGGAGTTGATTTCTCTGGCTTAGATTTCTCAGGTACAGACGATTTTGGATCGTTTGGAACAGATGCGACTAACGGCTCAGAAACTGAAGACACAGAGAGTAATGAGACTGGCAATGGGGTCACAAACACGGGGGATGATAGTATATCGGAAACTGGCAACGGGTCTGCCACCGGGAGTGGTTCTGAAGCTGACAATGGGTCTGCAACCGACAACGGAAGTGGAACTGGGTCAGCAGAGAGTGGAGCAGCATCGATTTCAGGTACCGAAACAAGTGAAAGCACTTCTAGTAAAGGAACTTCTGGTGACACCAGTGGAAGCAATGGTAGTGGAAGTGGTGGTTCAGAAAAGACTACATCTGGTACCAAGAGTGAAGGCTCTAGCGTAAGTACCAAAGGCACTGAGAGTAAAAGTTCCAGTGAAAGCGCTAGCAAAACTTCAAGTCACACCACCACTAATAATGCTGCATCTTCAATGGGGTTGGGAATTCTGTTGTACTTATTAGCTCTCTGTTTATTGTAACCATTACAGTTTGCCTTGTCACGGCCCGTGATCATTTATATTTTAGTAATAAACACGATATTGTATTCGTTCTAATGATGCTGGTGACAAGAGAGTTAGAACTGCCCTATTTTATGATTCCTTTTTGATTCGTCTTCTAAACTTTCGGAAACAGGGTAATTAGGTGAAGGTGAAGAATTAGCTCCCTCCCCCTCCATTGGAGCCTCTGAAAGGTATCATCTATTGGAATTATCCAATGAAGGTATAGCTGAATCTTTCTTTCAACGGTGATTTTTCGCTGTGATTTTTCGCTTATTCTCTCAATGCACTATTTTTTATACATCACATAGTCACAAAATGCAAATACATAAGTAAGGGAAATCGTCAATTGATGCCCGTCAATCTCTCTTAATAAGCAGAGCTGTTATTCTTACTTTCAAAACACCGTCTAATGCCTTTCAATATCACATTTCATGTTATTCAATTTGTGCACCGCCTTCTATATATTCAAATCATACTATTTTGCAACCAAAGCCTCCGCTTCCTTCCTAAAGAAGTCACTTCTGCGCATACTTGTAGGAAATTTATAGTGCGATTCACGTATATTGACATCTTGAGTTACAAGAGTGTTGGCAAAGTTTAGGGTCTAGTTTGACCTGAACAACGAGCCAAAGTAATTAACTCTAGTAAGAAGAACACCAAGAGCGGGGTATCACTTCGCTTACGAACAACACTATAAGCGAGAATAACATCGCCTGCCTCCAACATATTATATAGCACAACGAGTTATATTTTTTGATAGACGACGAAGAAGTTGTCGAAGGTTCATAAGATGAGCCCATTTTGATAGCTTCTACATAGTTATAAGAGATCCGGAGGCGTGTCCCCTTTCATTGTCATCGATCTTCATAAGGACGATCCTATAGTGCTCGGTATAAAACGTTGACAGCTAAATATAGTCCCAAGCGAATGTAGTCGTTAATTGAGTAATTCATATAAATAGAGAAGATACCGACTAAGATCGCTGTAAATTTATGTAATTATTACAAGAAGAACCTTACTCTATCACTAGTTTCACATTTGTGCATAGCAAACCACAATTCCAGAGCGAGGCAATACCTAGACAATCCATACTTCTCATTCACTCTCTATTACTCCTAATGAAGTCGTTGTTAATTTTTATCTTGTCTTTTGCAGCTGCAACCGCTACTCCCAATAAAGACGAACGTCAGCTCTACCGTTTCCTCAAAAGAAGCAGCCCTCTCGATGCATTTAAAGGAAACTGTAACAGCGCTTGTTTAGCCGCTGAATCGCAAATTCGTGCTACATGCGATATCGATGACACTCAAGATGATAACGCACAGGCTTTAGCTGTTTTCAGTTGTCTTTGTAAGATTCCAGATAGTACTTTCTGGGAGAATGTTTTGAATTGTGACTGTGCTCAAATAAACAGTCAAGTTGATGCTAAGCAACTTCGCTCATTGTACTGTAGTGGTTCCCAAGGTACAGCTCCCTTGTCCTCAGGTGCCGATACTTTGACTGGCGAGACTACCACTGCATTGCAATCTCAAGGTTCTGGAGCAGCAGAGGTTGGAGCTGCAAAGTCTTCAAGTATCCAAAAAACTAGTACATCAACTACAACTGATGTTGGAGAGACTTCTGCAGAAACTTCTGGGGAAGCTTCGGGGGAAACTCCTGGGGAACCTTCTGGAGTAACTTCTGGAGAAACTGCAGAAACTAGTGGAACCAATGGAAACGGCAGCGGTTCCCAAGAGATTGCGTCTGTTACTGAGAGTGAGAAGTCGGGTGTAACTAAGGCCACGAAGATTGAAGGCTCCAGTTCAGCTACGACAAGCACAAAGGTTGAAGGTTCCAGTGCAGTCACGAAGAGTACTACGAGTGAAGATTCTACTCAATCAAAGGGCACTAAGAGTTAAGGTTCAGCTTCAAGCTCAAAGAGCACGAACAGCCAAAGTTCAAGTGAATCTGCAACTAATACTGCAAGTAAAACATCTACTAAAAACGATGCTGCTACAGTGGGTTACGGCATTCTGGTGTACTTGTTGGCTCTCTATTTCTTGTAAGTGTTCCGATTTTGAAGTAGTTGTGTTCTTTCAGGCCTGTGCCAATTTATAGCTTATCAATATACGCAATGTTTGAAATCATGATCTCATACTGATTTACCTTCCAGCTGTAGCCTAGTTACTGTGACCACGAGATGTCATGCTATAGTCGCACGCCATAGAACCATTCGAACGTACATGAACATCCAACAGAAGGAACACTGAGACCATAGCACACTTTGACACTCTTAAAGCGAACATTCCCTCCTTCTCCAAGAAGAATGGCTTGACCCGTTGGAAACACAACTCTGGGTATGCCTATTGCCTAACCACCCATACTGCACCATACTACACCATACTTCACCATACAACCGAAAACCACACACTGTTCTAAGCCATACACGACTGCCACGTCACGTCGCACATTTTATGGCTCGTATTTTCACCATAACAACGCGGAATGTTAACATTTGTGAATTACGCGTTTCCCTATACAAACAAATAGTGTGAGGGTATTCTGCAGGAATTTTCAGCCCTCCTGTTAGTGAGTCGATGGAGCCAGGGTTTAGTCGCCATAAGATTGTTCATGTTCGGATATTTTAAGGTGGATCTACAGAAGGACACAGAAGCGGTAGTGAAGATGTGTTTTGTTAATAGGATGCATCCCTGCAATGCAGCTTTTTTCCCTTTGAGGACTAGTTTGCAACGACTCCTTTGATTTCATCCCTTGTTAGCACCTTTTCGCAGTCTTTTCTTGTCATGGGGCAACGGCTAGTGATTCAAGTGGTATAGGTGGTAGGTATATATATTATGGACATGGCTGTTTTCTCGAAGACCTGGAAGTTATCTTTTGGAACCAACCAACGCTCAAGCCTTTGTTGCTTCTCCTACATTCATTACTTTGTCTTTCTTTGAGACCCTGATCAATCTTGATCGTTCATTCCTTACATTGGCTCTTAGTTCCAAGTCATCCTTTCAGACTTCGGATTTTTCACACATTCATTAATATACTTCATAGTATAAAATATAGAAACATAAAAGCACAATAATGCCCTCATTCACTCATATAATACTTTCGCTCATTGCTGCCGTTAACATAGTCAAGGTGGCAGCTGCCTTTGATGCTGGCTCAAGTCAGAATATTGCAGCATATTGGGGCCAGAATGCCGGAGGCAACCAGGGAACTTTAGGATCATATTGTGACTCGGCTAATGTGGACATTATCATATTGTCATTCTTGAATGCATTTCCTGCCTTAGGACTCAATTTCGCCAACCAGTGCTCAGATACCTACCCAAGTGGTTTATTACACTGCTCTCAGATCGGACTGGATATTAAATATTGTCAAAGTCAAGGAAAGAAGATCCTCTTATCCTTGGGTGGAGCAAGTGGTAGTTACGGCTTTTCATCCGAGGCTGATGGTGAGTCTTTCGCTACCACGTTGTGGAATAAGTTTGGAGCTGGAATAGATGCCGAAAGACCATTTGATGATGCTATAGTTGACGGTTTTGACTTCGACATTGAGAACAATTCACAAACCGGATACGTCGCTCTTGGTAACAAACTCAGAGATTACTTCAATGGTGATTCCTCGAAGCAATATTACTTATCTGCTGCCCCTCAATGTCCTTATCCTGATCAATCTGTTGGAGATTTATTATCTCAAGTTGACATTGATTTCGCATTCATCCAATTTTACAACAACTACTGTTCGTTGGACAAAACTTTCAACTGGGATACCTGGGCTGACTTCGCTACTAATACTGCTCCTAATAAGAATATCAAGTTGTATCTCGGCTTGCCAGGATCCCCAGCTTCTGCTGGTTCTGGATATGTCGATATTGGAACAGTTAACTCTGCATTAGCCACTATCAAAGGAGGTAGTTCCTTTGGTGGAGTCTCAGTATGGGACATTTCTTCAGCCCAGGTGAACGGCGATTTCCTCTCCCAGCTCAGATCTGCTTTGGGAAGTACACCTAATGTCGTATCGACTAGCCCGGTCGTAGTCCCTAGCAGCACCATTTCATCGCAATACGTTCCACTTACAACTCCTTTGGCTGTTGCTCAGTATCCCGCCAATACTACCAGTACTGAGATTGACTTTTCAACAACTGTGATCACTATCACTAGTTGTTCTGACAATCTTTGTGAAACCGTCCCTGTCACCACTGGAGTCACTGTCATTGTCGATATGTATACTTCGTACACCACATACTGCCCATTGACAGGAGAGACTAATGCCGATGTTAACGCTCCTCAAACTAACTTGGATAACAATGCTGCTGTTGTATCCACTGAAGTTGTAGTTGAAGATAACCTCACAAGCACAAGTACTGTCACCTTAACCATTACATGGACTAATAGTGATTACGTACCTCCTACTTCTGCAGCTGCGATTGCAACAACTGAACCAGTTGTAGTGCAAGCTGCAGTAGTGGTACCTACAACTTTATCTACCGTAGTAGTTACATCTACTTCCTCGTCTGTCGTGGAAGTTATAATCAGTTCTACTTTTGTAGAAGGCGCATCCACATCCAGCACTTTAGAGGTCCCAACTACATCATCAACGGCTCTACTTGAATTATCAAGTTCTGAATCTGTTACCACTTTCGGTACAGTCGAAGCCCAATTATACGATTTCGCCTCGAGCGAACTTAGCTCCCCAACTACATCTGTTGAGCCTTCTACAACTGCCCAACATGTCGTCACAGTTTCTGTCCCACAGACTATCACCGTGACAGTACTGGCACCTGAGCAAGAAACTATTAAACCACAAGTTTCAGTGGCTCCAATTCCTGATTTCCCAGTACTTAATAAGAATGCTGTTAACTCTACAACCTCTGTTGTGTGCCCTACCCCATCAGCAACACTTGTTTATGAAGGTCTTTCTACAAGAAACGGTGTACATAGCATAGGGATGATTTTACTAACCGCTTTCTGGTTCATTTTCATATAGTTATGCTCTATTGTAGGTTTTTAGAGTAATACATGCATATCCATTTATCAATCGCAATAGGATCAGCTGCAACTAAGCGCCTCGTATAACAACGCAAGCACAGATATTGTAACTTATTGTTCTGATTGCACAGGAGCCAGTACACATTTGCCCCTCAGGAGGCGCCGAGTATCTTAAATCTGGAACATTTTGGCGAA
The DNA here is from genome assembly GCA_030556775.1 of Scheffersomyces quercinus. Classification (NCBI taxonomy): domain Eukaryota; kingdom Fungi; phylum Ascomycota; class Pichiomycetes; order Serinales; family Debaryomycetaceae; genus Scheffersomyces; species Scheffersomyces quercinus. The sequence continues at coordinate 26,751 of JAKTUQ010000043.1, read as the reverse complement.
CTTGGGGCATGTGAACGTATGAAGCTCCATATGTGTCTGAAAAGGCTGGAACATCGACCAGAAATCTCTGCACTCACAAGCGTTCAAGATGAGAAGCCAAGGGTTTAGTTAACGAAGCGAGCAATGCTTGTAAGGCCGCTCAAAACTGCGCAAATAAGAGCACCCAACGTGTTTTCGGTGCTTATTCGAATCCTCAAAGATGCTTGTATACATACATTTTTATATGTAATGTGATAATACAGATAATACAGTGAACGGCTCGGCTAGGCTAGGGTTCGGCTCTTCGTCGATTTCATTGCCAAAATCTTTTACAATGTGTGTTCTTTCATTATTAATAACTACCGATGCAGAGCCAAATCTAGCCTGTCATAACACATTCATTACTACATTACTATCGTTTTGTTGTTATGATCATTTTGAGAAAGTGCCGCCTGCTACTGGCTTCTCCTAAATGTATCCCAATATTTTACTAAAATGGCAATAAATATACAAAAAATGTCACATTACACTATAAACCCGACAATATGGGTAAAACGCACAGCGTCTACCTGGACAAGAAAAACTCTTCTACTCATTTCAAGACATCTCTGCTTGCAAGAAAGAAGTCCACTACTGGCTGGTTAGTAAATTACTCTATTCATGTGCCTTCCTCAACCGTGAAAAAGAAATGCGCTTGCCATCTGGAACCAAGTCAATTTATTTTTCGTCAAATGATAAGTGATGCAGGTGTGGATGCTGTGCCCGATCGGGAACCGCTTTTTTGATGAGCGGCAGCTAACACCGCAAACGTCTGTATTCGATGTGCGGTACGGTATGTATGAGTGATATAGAGGCTCAAGTTTTTCCAAAGGTAGGGGGTTTTCGGCCAATCTGTGGTGGAGCGGAATAAAGCCGGGCAACAAGTCGAAGGTCGAAGGTCGAAAGGCGTACGGTGGTGGAAAATTGCACTAATCCAGAGAAGAGGTGGTGGTGGTTGAAAGAGATTTCAGGAGCCAGCTTAATTCTACATTTCAAATTCCTTTCTTCTCAAAATCAAAATATATAACATAGAATGCCTTGACTCGGGACCGATTAAGATTTTGATCGGCTCCAAAGATGCTGCAGTCGTTGTCGTAGAATTAAATTAGGCATTTCCTTATACATCTTTCCGAGTGGCTTGTATATAGAACCAACCAGCTATCTTCCCCTTGTCTAGCTACTCAACTTTAACCCTAGAAAAGTCTAAATTATTATTTTATTAGCATGCGGTTGAATTTTTTTTATATATATTTTTGTTTACTCCCCTAATCTGATTGTGAAAATTTTGGAATATTCTTCTCCCTTTTAACTAGAACCTGTTTTGTAGCCACTGTAGATAGTTGCAGTATTATAGAGCACCGGATCAAGTTGTCCGTGCAAAGCTATTCTACTCTGGGCAATGGCAGACTTCACCAAGGAGACTGAGACTACCGTCTTAATCAAAGGCCCTTTTGGCACCGATAACAGTAGTGCGAACTATGAATCTACATCGTGTGCTGATAACGATGCCATCTGTGAAGAACAGACTACAGAACTCGAACAGGAAGAAGAGTTCACTGGGTTTTCATTGGCCCCTAACTTTGTATGGATCGAAGCAGCACTCATGCTAAATGTGTTTCTCTCTGGTTTTGATGGTACCGTTACAGCCTCTACTTATACTACTATAGGGAATGAATTCGACGCTGCACATTTGGCGTCTTGGATCACCACCTCTTATTTAATTACTTCTACAGCATTTCAGCCCTTGTATGGGTCATTCTCTGATGTGATCGGAAGGAGAAAATGCTGTTTTTTTGCTCTGGTGTCGTTTGCATTTGGATGTATAGGGTGCTCACTAGCTACCAATATCTTCACACTTAATTTAATGAGAGCCATAACGGGAATAGGAGGAGGAGGTTTGATCACATTAGCCACGATTGTAAACTCCGATGTGATTTCACCTCGAAAGAGAGGACTTTTCCAGGCATTTCAAAACTTATTATTGGGCTTCGGTGCTGTCTGTGGAGCCTCATTTGGAGGAACCATTGCGTCATTGTTTGGATGGAGATGGTGCTTCATAATTCAGGTGATTCCTTCAGTTCTAAGTGCTATCATTGGTTATAAATTTGTTAGGAACCAACCTGGCTTTGATGAGGCCCATTCTCACCTTACTAGCTCTATTTTGGAAAGAATAGATTACAAGGGTTCGGTGGTGTTAGTTACCGCACTTACATGTCAACTTTTCGTTTTGACCTTAGGTGGTAACGAATTACTGTGGCTGGATTATAGGTTAATATCACTTGGACTTTTGGGTATTGGATTACTGGTGTTATTTGTCTATATTGAACTTCACACCAAGGCGAATCCTATTATTCCTGTTAGAAGGTTTAAGAGTCTTTTCACCGTCCTTCTTCTTGGTCAGAACTTCCTACTTGGTTTATCGGCCTATGCCTATCTTTTCGCATTACCTCTATTATTTCAGATAGTGCTAGGAGACACCCCTTCAAGAGCCGGCCTTAGATTGGCTATTCCATCGTTGTCAACTCCTATTGGAGGAGTGATAACGGGTGTAGTGATGAATAAGTATGGGATCTTGAAAGGTTTGGTCTACGGTGGAACTTTCACTATGGCAGTAGGCAATTTTTTGACCTTATTAGTGTCCCCTAATACCCCTGGCTGGCTTTTAGATATATTATTGATGCCTGCAAATATTGGACAGGGTATGGCATACCCAAGTTCTTTATTTACATTTATATTTGCGTATGGAGCCGCTCAACAAGCTACATCAACTTCTACGATCTACTTGCTGAGAAGTATTGGTGGTGTATTTGGAGTTTCTAGTGTGTCAGCAATAGTGCAAGCATATTTGAAATTCAAAGTTACTAAAGACTTGAAGGGATTGCCTGAGTTATCGAAGCATGATATTCACAAAATTGTGAATGCTATTTCGAGATCCACGGACGCAATTTATACGTATCCTGACAACATTAAGAACATTATTCTCTTTGACTATGAAAGAGCAATTAGATTAGCTCAGCTCTTCTCAAGTATTTGCTGTGCCACAGCATTTATACTATGTTTATTAAGGGATATCACAAGATCAAAACCGGCTAATACACTGGTTTAATTATTAATTTATTAGAAGCATTATTTATATAAGACTACATTTAAAGATTTTTTCTCTAGGGATTTCTATTTCTTCATTTCCGAGTTCATACACAATACATTAAGTTTTCATAGCGTCACTCCAGCCGGGGAAAATATTCGATAAGTCAAAATTATTCATAAAGTCAAGAGATGGTGAATTGAAACCACTATTGACTTCTTCAGTAGACGAATTTGTAGCTATATTTGAAATGGTGTTTCCCAAATGTACCCCCAGAATTACTCTAGGTGATGATGCGATACCGTCTTCGTCTGCGATTAAAAGGTTCAGAATATGCATGTCCTTTTTCCTATCCCTGATGTATTCAGGTTTATACATTTCTTGTACTTTACCATCACCATAATCGTGCATAGAATGTCTTAGATCATCATCTTGTAATGCAGACGACTTTTCTTTGGCCACCTTATTGAATAATTTCTGTAATTTCAAGCAGGTTTCGTACCAGCCCAGACCGAGTCCCCAAACTTTCTTCCAGGTGAGCAACGTTTCCATTGACTCAGTAGCCAAGGATTTGTATTTACTCTTGAGGTTGTCTACATCCTGCTCTACATTATAATCCTTTGATTTGAATGGATAATGCTGGAGCAAGACTTTGCGCGGAAATGCGTCAATATACAAGCTGGTAGATGCGCAGGTAAATACTTGAAAGCCGGTGAATGGAGCTATAACCATCATATTAATAGGTTTCAAAGTCTTTGTGATGTATGACAAGTCATCTAGCGTTTGGATCATTGTACGAGTTTCCTCTTCCCACCATCCTTCGGGAAAAGACTCTGGAGTACAAAAGAAGTACTCTCTGTTTAGAAATATTCTACAAAGGAAGAACAACCCATGAAAATACCCAAAATCTGCTGCTGAACCATCCGCTATATGTGCTTCCAAATTGAAGTTGCTGAACCTTAAATGCAGAGGAAGGCTGTCTCTAAAGGCATTTAATTCTTGTGACAACCTATAGTAGGGCGAGTCTTCATCCCAAGGGGGCAATCTTTCTAGTTTACCTCCTGTTTCTCCAACCCACTTTGCTATTTTAGCCCAGGTCTCGAACAAGACTATGAGAAATCCAAAACAAGAAGTTTGGGTAAGCAATTCATGCTTGTCAGGGTCGTGAATATAGTTATTAATTTGGGAGAAAGTAAGAGCCAGTTGGCGGTAATTCCCAAATATAAAGTCTTTTTCGGTGCAAGGTAACCGAAGGTCTATGTCATCTAGCTTGATGCAAGAGTGTCTATTTCTTCCACTAGAATTACAACGATCCATCATATAGACCGCCCACATTGTTCGCCTCTTGCTTTCAATGCATATAAATTTGGAGGATTCATCTAGTTTTTCATCTTCCTCTTCTTCCACAAGTCTGTCCTCTGTCCCTAAACCCAAGACTAGAGCCATTCTAGCCGCTATGCCTACATATAGAAAACTTCTTGATACGTTTCCTTCACCCCATTCATGACTACTTAAAATTGTTAAAGCTTGCACTCTTTGTATGGTTGGGCTATCAAAAACCTCTTTCAAGGTATTTCTAGCATGCCATCCAAAATAATTAGAGGCGTTTGAAGCTGCATTGTTGGTGTCGTTGTCGAGCAAATTGGTCAAGCTCCGGTTCTTAAAGTTAGGCACAAATCGCTCAGGCGAGTTGTCTTCCAGGAACTCACCATATATTTTAGGAATATCGGGGTGCAATCGAGCACACAATGCAAAAATTGCCAATAAAATGACAGGATCGGGGTATCTTAATGACGAAGAGTAGTTTGCTTCGAAGAAGTCGTTGTAGTAATCGTGGAAATAGGTTGCGGGATTAAATTCAGCCGATCGTATGAACGAAAGTAATGATGGTTTATGAAGATGAGGGAAGATACCCTTGTATTGGTTTTCAAAGTAGATTTCGGCAACCTCTATAATCGTTGTTTTGTCTGGTAGAACTACTGAGCTGGGTGAGAAGTTACTAGGACTGTTGAGCCTGTTCTTGCCCGTGATGGGGAACTCGCCACTTTTGTGAGGCAGCACATTCAATAAGGGCGTCTTGATATTCAACCCTGGAGCTCGTGTATTCTGATTGGGGGTGTGGACGTCTTGTTCCTTGGTAGGCAACACTATGTATTTCTTAGAAAGCTTTCTTTTCTTGAGCTGAGACTTCTTCAAAGTGTAGGAGCAGTTCAAATCAAGCAAAGTACATCGCTGACAGGTGGTATTGTCGTTATTATTCATACATTTGAGCTTACTTTCTCGGCACAAATTACATGCTACACTAGCACGAGTGGGTTTTCCACCTTCTTCTTTGGTAGGAGGAGTCAGCATCTAATAACTACAGAGGTTTACGCTTCCACCATTAGTTGTGGAGAATGGTAACAAGAACAAATATTTCTGATTCACGACTGAAAATCTCTCTACTTTTTTCTAGGGTGTGTATGTTTGCCTTGAGTCAACCGTTATTGGGATCTAAGAGTTAATTTCCCCATTAGTAAACACCAATTGTGTTCTGAGAAGTGTCCACATTTAGTGACTCCACAGTTTTGATATTAGTACTGTAGAGTACCTTTGATTGCAAATTCTGAGTAGTCACGTGGCAGCATAGAAGACAACGGAGGACGCACACCGGCACCGGCCGTAGTTTCAAATTAGTGTGGTGAGTTCACATGCGACGATGAGGGCGCATAGCTAGCATTAATAGGGGATTTGGGGCTGACGTCTCATCCACAGTGTGAGCGTAGAGGAAAGAGAGATATTGTGGACTTGTGTGTATTCTGAGGAATATATTATCTAAGACACACTTGAGTGGGTGCTCGCGTATTGTGGGGGGAGGCCTAAAACAAACCGTTGCAACCACATACCATCCTTCCATCGAGATCTCGGGCCATGGCTGCGAACTTTTGGAGTCAGCGACTTTCGTAGACATTAAATGTCGTCGGAGAGATGCAAAAAGATACTGTGCAAGTCTGATTTTGGATTGTCCATAGAAGAGAAGCCTTTTAGCATAGAGTCTTAATGTTTAAAGTTTAAATAGTTTGCTACAGAAATGGTGCTAATAACTGGAATGGTGTATCAAATTATGTCCTATGCGGACGGTGAAGTTCTCATGAGAACTGCGAAACCAAATGGATATATAACGTAGAAAGTAGAATAGTACAAAAGAATTAAATTCGGAACCTTGATCGAAGAAGCGATCTCAAAAACAAACAAGTATGGTATGAACATATCCTATCTTTATATGTATGGAAATTCTCAGAATCCAATACATAAGATGAGACAAGGAAAATGCAATAAATTGAGTTTTCTGCACAGCTTAAAGAATAACTGTGGAGAGCACACAGATGAAAGCAGCAATTGCGTAAGATCCTCTAGATGAGAGGGAGTTGGCTGCACCTTCGTAAGTTGGAACACTAGGAGCACTACTAGCTTCAGGAGCAGAAGGAGCAGAGCTAACTTCAGGAGCAGACTCTGGAGCAGAAGGAGCTGAACTTGATTCAGGAGCGGACTCTGGAGCAGACTCAGGAGCAGACTCTGGAGCGGACTCTGGAGCAGACTCAGGAGCAGATGGAGCAGAACTGGATTCAGGAGCAGACTCAGGAGCAGACTCTGGAGCAGATGGAGCAGAACTGGATTCAGGAGCAGACTCAGGAGCAGATTCAGGGCCGGATCCATTAGATCCAGACTCAGAACCAGTTGGTTGGGCAGGTAATGTGCTGACGAAAGTTGTACCGTAAGGACCAGTGATAGTGATAGTTGTCTCAGTTGGTGCAGATTCTGTTGGTTGAGCAGGTAATGGACTAACGTAGGTAGTTTCATCGCCGTTAGATCCAGTGACAGTAATAGTGGTCTCAGTTGGAGCACTACTAGTTGGTTGAGTTGGTTGAGCAGGGATTGTACTAACGAAAGTAGTACCGTAAGGGCCAGTGATAGTGACAGTTGTCTCAATTGGTGTTGTGCCAGTTGGTTGAGCAGGTAATGTACTAACGAAAGTAGTTTCCGCACCATTAGGTCCAGTGACGGTAATGGTTGTCTCAATTGGGGCAGAACCAGTTGGAGCAGCTGGCAAAGTAGTGGTGTAAGTAGTTCCTTCACCGTTTGGACCAGTAATGGTGATGGTTGTTGGAACAGGTACGGTTTGAGGTGGAGCAGTCACGGTGGTGAGGTAAGTAGTTCCTTCACCGTTTGGACCAGTGATGGTGATGGTTGTTGGAACAGGTACGGTTTGAGGTGGAGCAGTCACGGTGGTGAGGTAAGTAGTTCCCTCACCGTTTGGACCAGTGATGGTGATTGTGGTTGGGATTACCTCAGGTGGGGAAGTTACGGTAGTGACATAGGTAGTGCCGTTTCCAGTGACAATTATAGTAGTTGGACTAACTTCAGGTGGAGAAGTAATGGTAGTGAGGTATGTAGTACCCTCACCAGTGACAGTGACAGTTGTTGGGATAACCTCAGGTGGGGAAGTCACAGTAGCGAAGGTGGTTCCTTCACCATTTGGACCAGTGATTGTGAGCGTAGTAGTTACTGGGATAACGACCGTAGTGACATAAGTAGTACATTCTCCGTTAGAGGCTGTAACAGTTACTGTGGTAGTGTAACAAGGTGGCTGGCTCGACGACGATTCCTCGGAAGACACTTCAGATGAAGACGTTGCTTCAGACGAAGAAGCTACTTCAGAAGAAGAAGTCACTTCAGAAGAAGAAATCACTTCAGAAGAAGAAATCACCTCAGAAGAAGAAATCACTTCAGAAGAAGAAGGAGTGATTGGAACTTCAACAATAACAGTGTCAGTACCGCCTTCTGTGTTGGTAATGGTGACAGTTGTTGTAACAGTGCCAGTCCAAGTGGAAGTAATGGTAGTTTCAGGGTTAGTGGAAGGTGATTCAGAAGAAGGTGTAGATGGAACTTCAACAATGACAGTGTCGGTACCACCAGCAGTGTCAGTTTCAGTGATAGTCTTAGTGGTAGTACCGGTCCAGGTAGAAGTGATAGTGCTCTGGGAGTTAGCAGTGGATGGAACTTCGACAATGACAGTGTCAGTACCACCAACAGTGTCAGTCTCAGTGATGGTAGTAATAAAAGTACCAGTCCAAGTAGAGGTGATAGTGGTTTGAGAGTTTGGAGTTGATGGGACCTCGACAATGACAGTGTCGGTACCACCAACAGTGTCAGTCTCAGTGATAGTCTTAGTGGTGGTTCCAGTCCAGGTAGAAGTGATAGTGCTCTGCGAGTTGGATGTAGTAGGAACTTCAACAATGACAGTATCAGTTCCACCTGGAGTGTCAGTCTCAGTAAGTGTAGTAGTGAAGGATCCAGTCCATGTGGTGGTAATGGTAGTTTGTTCATTAGCAGTAGATGGAATTTCAACGATAACAGTGTCAGTACCACCTTGAGTATCAGTCTCGGTGATGGTAGTGATGAAAGTTCCAGTCCAAGTTGATGTGATGGTAGTTTGTTCGTTGGTGGCTGGTGGGACGACGACAATGACAGTGTCAGTACCACCGACAGTATCAGTCTCAGTAATAGTCTGAGTAACAGTGCCAGTCCAAGTAGATGTGACAGTTGTCTCTGGGTTAGCGCTAGATGGCACCTCAACAATAACGGTATCAGTACCACCAACAGTGTCAGTCTCAGTGATAGTCTTAGTGGTAGTACCAGTCCAGGTAGAAGTAATTGTTGTTTGAGAGTTTGGAGTAGATGGAACCTCAACAATAACGGTATCAGTTCCTCCTGGAGTATCAGTTGCAGTAATCGTAGTTGTAACTGATCCAGTCCAGGTAGAAGTGATAGTAGTTTGGTCATTGGTGGCACAGTTTTCAGTAATTGAAGATGTTGTGGTAAACCAAGATCCACTGGCATCAGTAGAAATGAGAACATCATCTAACTCAGTACAGACTTGTCCGTTTGGATTAGTAGTGACAATAGTAGTAGTGGAATCGGTTGGACTCACACCTGGTGGTGGTGGAAGAGCTTTGCATGGGGTACAAGCACTTGGCAAACCTGGGTTAGGTACTGGACCAGAATAAGAAACGGCTCCGAAAAGTACAGAGACTAATCCAAGATCATCATCTGTGACAGTGCTGAATAAGCTTGGATCGTATCCAAGACCAATATTGAACTTCTGTGATAACAATCCTAAACCACCACCGTGGAGGGTCAAAATACCAGTGGAGGTATCGTACTGATAACCCTGAAGCAATGGAGGAATAGTCACGAGTGGGATATCAATACCGATCTTATTACCATTTCCAAAACCAGCAACATTGTAAGTCTTTGGAAGTGAGATTGCAGTTGCTCTGATTGACGAAGCGGAATCTTGCAAATAGAAAACTTGGTTTGAGTCAATGTTCAAGGCAGTGTTCGAAAGGAAAATACTCGAGTCCTGGCTGGCAGTTATACAACCAGTTCCAACAATGTTTGTGGTTTGGGTGTAAAGCTCGTTGTAGAAACATATTTGACCGTTGTTGTTAATCGTTCCTAAAGGAGTACCAAGACTTACTGGACCAGTTGATCTAGTGTTTTGGTAGAAGACCAACAAACCGTTGTTGTTCCAGACTGGCGTAGTAATCAGGACCAATGGAATACCAACGGAGCCATCACCACCTAAGTACATTTCACCGTTGTTAGTGAATGAGATACCGATAATATTGTAAACTGGGGGAGTTAAAGATTTCAAGGCATTGAAGGATATAATACCGTTGTTTGTAACAGAACCAATGTTAAGAAGAGTAACAGTTAAAGCAATTAATGATAAAGTACTGGAAATGTAAAGACCAGAACCGGTACCAACGTTAATATCACCAACGAAGGCACTTATGGCGTTGTCAACGATAGACCAGTAAACACCGTCATCAACTGTAACACCAGAAATACCTAAATCAAGGAAACCTCTATCAATTGTATTCTCCGAGATAGTTATGGCAGACACAGCTGCAAATAGCGAAAGAGAACTCGCAAGAAATTTTCCAAAGAGCATTTTGCAATGTTGATTGGGTGTAGAGCTGTATCGAGATGCTAAAGTGAAAACTACAAACTCGGGAAGCTTCAACTTTATATAGTTTTCAAAACATTAATATCCCGGTCCTTTTGATATTGTACCATATTCAACTGGATTATCACAACCGATGATGCAACAAAAAATCCTCCAACTGCAGCTGTTCATGCAGAGTCTAATATCTTTAAAACGCATAAAGCATGATACTGAAACCTCTAGACCATACTCTCTGTCGATCACCACATGAATTTTGGTTTTGCAAAAGGTATTTCATTTATTATTCAACTTCTATTTCGGGTTTAGGGGTCTTACTCGCAAGCGCACGGCTCTAATGGTACTTGTACTATGATTCACAGCTTGGTCGGGACCATTGAATGAACAACCTTTGTTTCAGCGGTTCTTGTAGTTCGTTACCGATGTCAAACGGAGTTCAATTGTAGCGATGTTATGGGGTGTTCATAAGAGACAAAAAGTGAATGGACCGAGCTTCACAAGATATTGCTGCAGATGCAACTCCTTGACGCCCGATATTAATTTAGACGCATAGCTCGTAAGTATAACAAAACTCTATCACTTGTCTCCGTGGTTAATCTATGGAAGAACTCTTGAATTTTCAACTGATGAAGGGTCTACGATAATAAGATTGTCTGCATATAATGGAATATTAGGAAAAGTTTATTTAATTTTTCGTTGTAAGCACATCTTCGCCTTGCGTTCCACTAGTAAGAAGTTCACCTGACAGATTGTCGACTGTGTACATATTTCCTCTACAGCCTCAAGTCAATACACAGTTAGCAGCAAGAGCAAACTAAACGCTTCAGTGGCAGACGGCTGCCCCAGAGAACGCTTTCAATCTCAAGTTAAAAAGATATGGTCGCCATATTGCAGAACACGCTTTATGTTTTGAATGTTTGAGATATACGGGCTGTTGAAACCTATATTTTACCTTTGACCTCAGGGTTTGGAGCAACTCACTTACGAGGACCCTTCATTTTCCGTAAGCCATCCGCTTGTGTACTTTTGTCTTAATTCAGTAAAGCGAATGGGATGCGTTACCGAGTGGCATAGCGTTTAGGAAATTGTAACTCCTACATGATCGGCACGATAATTAGGTGCACTGTAAAATAATAGAGCCGAGGATTCTTGAAACGGATGAAAGCAACACAACAAGTTTCGATGCAGGCGAACCCTACAGGGTCCATGATGATTCATGGAAGATGAAGTGCTGTGGCAATATTCTTGGCGACTCAGTACGTTGAACACATTCAATAGTTCTGGAATAGAGTGATGTCATGGAATATGAAATCACGACTTGCCCATAAACAATGCCTCGTTTCCTGGAGTGTTGAATACATGGGCAAAACGCTAACAAATTGAATATTGATGCAAAGAAGTCGTTAACAGCTCTTCTACGAGTATTTTTGATGTCTGCATCCTTAATTTGCTATAATTATCAGCAGTAAAAGGTGCGTACATCGTTTAAAGGGCCCTTATTGTGTTTACGTGAAGAAATAACTCAGGACATCAAAACAAAACGCGAAATGCGGCCTGCATGGAATCCTGGTACCTAAAGTAGGAAAACGATTATAATGCTCTAAATCTCGTTTATCTCCTAATGTGGCAATAGATCGGCAGCCTTAGTTTCATGTAGGTCGAGGCTCGAGAAATTATTTATGCAATTGGAAAGAAGTTAATGCGGTTATTATTTCGGACCTTGTCTGGGGTACTTGATTAGGAGATTTTTCAAATACAAAGTTTGGGCAATTCTATTTTTGTAGGGATGTAAAACAACAGAGTTTGCAGAATTACTATAATAGGAAGTAGGGGCCTTGTGCAACAGACACATAATTTGACCAAAGGAGGTTAAACACATCCAAAATGAGGATACCTTGGACCCTCCCTATGGAAGCGATACAGCATGCGTCCTACAGTGTTTTCTAGACATGTACTCCATTAAAAGTGGCCTGAGCCATTACATGTTCACTGAACAAGTAGTTTAACGTAAGATGCGGTACAACTAAAGTTCAACAAGGTATTCAGATGGTTAAAACTTTAGAGCAGATTAACTAAAACAAAGCGCAAGGAGAACATCTTTGATACATTTCCCTGCAAACTTAAAACCGATTCTAGAGTTGAACAATTATCCAATTGTAGCATAATGGGGCATATGTTGAATCTCAGATTGATAATACTTCAATGATTATCGATTTCACTCTTCAAGGCATTAGCCCGTTTTGATTATTATTCAATTGCAACTGTATCATTCTGCCATAGTCATTAAAGTGGGATTTCCCCGACCTCATGTGCTTCACTTTGAATTTGCATAAGCTCTTCCATCTCTTAGCCACAATAATAGATGGTTGTAACTGTTAAATCAGAACTCTCAATAGGCACTTTCCATTCAAAATCTTCAGCATGACCGAAAGGCTTTAATCATCCACCTTTACCAGTGTGTAGTTGGCGGAGCAAAATCCCGGGTACCTTTACAAGCCCCCTAAGTAGGACCCGGATGCAAAGGCTATCGCTTGGGATTTGAAACTTGCTTTTAGAGTGGTACCTACTTCACTCAGCATCATCTGCAACATGAAATACGGGAGTTTCATGAATGCAAAGAGGAGGAGTACATTGGCTTATGTTTCATATTTCTACCAGTGAGTTCTGGCTGTTCACTAGCTATCAATCACTGTGTTAGAGCATGTTTGTTCTTTCACGTTCATTCACAATATGAAATGCGCTTTCGTTCACAGGGCTGCCATTGTATAAGAGCGGCAAAGTCGTGAGTTAGTATACGGGATAAGGGAGGACCACTACATTGACTATCTTAATACAATTTACATCATTTCAAGTGCTGTTAGAATGTTATAACAGTATGAGCGATTAATTCTTGTTGTGCTAGCGCAAACGAGCTGTTAGAATGGCTTTCTAACATTGCTGCGAAAAAGCGTTTAAATGAAGGCACCGAAGTTATGGTAATCGAAATCGTAAAGAAACAATGGAAGAAATGCAAGACCGATACTTCCTTGGCCTTTCTGAGGCAACAAGTGGGTCATTTCAGACTATATCACAGGAGTTGTTAACAATCTTTAAGAACTATACTTTGAAATTCATATCCTTAGCTATAGTTTTGATGCTTCACGTTGTCTATCCTACATATAATCATAAATCGGGTGCAAAATTTCAGTACGCTGATAGAAAATATATACGAGAGAAAATTTCCTTATGAGGAAACGTTTGCTTCAATTATTTGACAGCTGACTAGACGCTTGGATGCAAAGAACATTCACCACATAAGTATCACAAAATGGACTAGTAGAAATTTCCTAATATAGTTAACTTTCTAGAAGTCTATACCAGTGGACTATTGCCTGTAAAACAGCCATTGCACCAAACCCTACAAACGGAGGCATTATCGTAAAATATGAAGATGGAATTCCTTAGCTGACCGATCTTATTCTTCAAATTGGACGAGAAAGGCCCACGCTTCCTCCCCATGTAATGTACATCTCCACATCTACATTGTACTATGTTCTATGTCATGCGAATATGGGCTGATAAATAACCGTCGCACACAAACTTCATAATATTAACGTTCAACGTTTATGCAATAATGCAATGCTATATACTCTCTATAAGTAACACGAGGCTTAATATTTCGATATGGTTTCGTTGAAAGTAAGCAAATTTGTAAATTTCTTCCAAATGAATACGATTATACCTATCAAACTGGTCACCGTGATTAAGAAAAGGCCCACAGCAAAGGCGCAACTCATAACTTTGAAAAACTTCAATTCATAGTTCCCCACCAATCCCTTTGAAAGCTCAAAGTTCGATAAAGACATTGTACCACATGGAAATGTTATTGACCACCAATCTTTATTCCAAGAAATCAATCCATGTCTGTTCACGTATTGAGCGTTAGGGTTTTTTGCAAATGGCTTTATTTTGGTGAAAAGTGAGATAACCGCGATGAAAACCATAAAATAGCCAAACGACAAAAGGAATATTGAAATAAGAGAACCAACCACTAAAAATGAGTTACCAAGGTAAGGATTTGGTATCAATTGGTGCATATTGACTCCAAATAGTAATATACTGTAGCTGCTTTGTCCCAAGAATCCAATCGGTAACCAGCTACTAAAGACGATATCGGTGCCTGGTATTTTATATATGATTAAGCGATAAAAATAGATGGTGATGCTAATGAAGGCGAGAACTACCGAAAGGCACCATAGCATTAAACAAAATATTTCTGTGACTACTTTATCACCTAATGCACTCAAATTTGGAGTAATGAGATGTCCACAAGATGAAAGAACAGTGATGGTTACAATTGGTAATAGAATTGTAGCATCAAGGTCCCCTAATTCGAATTTCTTGTTGAGCTTCGATAAATATGAAAAGAAAACTACTATTGTAGTTGTGTAGATCGAAAAAGCAACAGCAACCCACCATAGACCCCATACTAATTTAGGATATTCCTCGCCTATTATTGTATTAAGAAAGTTTACTATAGTAATATACCCCATTACAAAACTTCCCATATAAACTGACACTGTATGATCTACGTGATATCGATAGAGCATTTCCTTATGCATGCAACAACATGTTACTAGCATGACAGTAGTGGACACGAAAAGAACTGACGCTATTCCAAACATCACTATTCCGCATACTTTCAACCATTCCGCTGGATACGGAAAGTTATATAAAATATTTGCTGAGATACCAGTACCCATTACTGAGACACAGTATTTCGGAGTAAACTTATCTACGAGCTCAAGCTTAAGAAGGCGACGAAGTCTCGTTGAGAATCGGCCCTGGTTATGATTTGAACTTTCGTCATATTTGGTATAAGATATTGTAGAATCAGAATCGTCATTGCAAAGTTCATTTTCAGTTTCAACAATCAAATCCCTACTGGACTGCCCACCGAGGATCATATGGGTCTATTGTAAGCGAGTTTTCCAACTTTATAGAACTATGAAATATTCAACTTCGGTATAATTGCATGTGGCGTTATATGAACACTGAAGAGTTTGGAAGCAAAATCCCTGGTATTAGTATTAGAAGATGATACTGTCAGTTGAAAAGGTGGACTAGTAGGTTCATAAGAACGTACTCCAGCAGAATCTTGAAGTGTCCTTCTCCACTACTTCTACCATTTGGGATTTTGACAGTTCTATGATGATTGCGAAATGTGGATTCATATCACGTGATATATTTCCCACGCGCATATTGCAAATATGCACTCCTATTAGTAAAGTGCATTGAACCAACAATTCTAGAAGCATGGTAGCACGTGACCTTTAGTGCTGTTGTTGATGAGATATGTTATGGGACAAGTACGGAGAGGAAGAGATAGAAAGACCAAAGTACTTGTGGAGTACCCCAAGAAGCTCAAGAACGCCGCTTTTAGACTCACCCCTTATGTTTTATGAGTCGAAATACATACTGCGGGGAGAAATGTTGCAATCACTTTGCAGCAAAATCTTTTCATGTACTCCGCTGATGGTTGTATTTAAGCTTCTCACATTGGCTTAAGAAAGGCTGCTAGAAGTGATAAAGCTCAGTTATACGCCAAATGACTCTGCTATTGAAAAGGACTCACTTCGTTTCAATCAATAATGCCATCTCGTACTTTCCAGTATAGTCTCTAAATTGAAGGCTTCTATTTCGGAGAAATGCGACGGTTGCCGTTTAGGGAAATGGTGAATCCTCGCACTTCACCCAAGCACGAGGCTTTAGGGAGCGGCTAATGTGGAGGAGGACGCAGTTCGATAAAGAGTAGCAAAGGATACAGACTATGCTACAAGTAATGCTTCAAGGTCCAGAGACTTCTCGCAGTGTGAAGGGGTGGTCACTGGTTTGTCGTCACATTCATCCCGCTTTTTGAATGACGCTGGAGAACTCACGTCCAGTTTCAATGGTTCCCCGGTTATTCCTTTATCCTATTGTTATCACCAACTATACAGGAATTTCTCAAATGGTGATAGTCTTTTAAGATTCAATTGGTGGGGGTCCAAAAATTGCTTTCGAATGCCACATGGATTGCCTGGTGATAAGAAGATTGAAATAATAAGTTATCGATACCAACAAAACCGGAGTTTCTTAAAGTCCGAGCAAAGTAGAGTATACTACTACCGTAGATATTGCGATTGTCACAAATTGTAGAATGTGGGGGCAGAAGGTATTCAAATAAATAATAGTATGCCTCACAAAAAGATGCTAACCATTAAAATAAAGCAGTTTTCTGCTCCCCACAAGCCTCAGGTAGTATTAGTTATTTTCTATCTAGGTGACTAAAATATGTGAATCATGCTACGGCTAATTTGTGTTGCACTACCGGCACAGTACCAAATTTTTGAGGTATATTGTTTATGTGCCCTGCGTACCCGGCGGATTCGAGGTTGGGGGATACCTTCTTCGGAGTCTACCATATGTGACACAACTTCAAGTACACGACACGACCTCATTATATTGCGAGCGCCTTTGTTGCTAAGATCATAATAGTACCCATATAGGGACCCACTTCGATTTTAACTAGAATATACTGGATTGCTGTTTCTTTGGTGTAGCTCTGAAGTCTTTTCTCGTGTAAGGACGTGCGATAAGACATTGATATGCCACTTATCCGCTGTATAATAATATCTTCTTGCAAGTGAAATCAAACTTCGAGACTCACATCAGCTGTTCCAGTTCAAAAAGAAATCCTCCATTAAGAGAGTACCCCACACAAGTTCACTGCTCTACGTGCACCTAACGCGGAGTATTACCAAATGGGTAACTAAAAAAATGCCAAATGCTTTACTCCATTAAAAGGCGCACCTTCGATGATATAGATGTATAGGAGAGATACCCGTATATGCGTATATCATCACTTATAACCCGCTCTGACGTTTGGGCGTACTAAACATACTAGTTTAAAGCTTTTGGGTGGACTCTTACTCCGAAGTTTGATAGTATATTATTTTGAATGCCCAACGCATAATGTGGGGTTATTTTCTGCGAACAGCGTGAAGCGAGGGGAACTGTGCTGTACATGCGGCGGGGAGATAGCACTAGTTGCAAAAGAATAAGGAGGCGCACAGATTCATAGACAAACTCCGCGGTGATGTATATGGATTTCCGACGGCAAGCGTAATTTCACTTGACCAGTCTTGGTATAAAAGGACTATGTATTCTTCAACGATATACTAGGTAGTTTCGTTAGTGCAAGAATCATCCCTGAATCCTAAAATCCATACTACTAGCTACCATGGATACAAAAGACCTTCCTGTTACATACGTGGAGTCGAATGTCTCCAATTATGAGGAGGACACGGAGAGGATAAAGCATGAAATTTTCAACGAGAAACCAGACATATCATGGAAGTCTTTTATCCATTACTTGAAAACCAGAATCCCAACGTTATTGGACTTACCAATTCTTCACTCGGACAAGACATGGTATCAAATCGTCAATCCACTTCCTGGATTAAGACAGATGTCAAGGCTGGACTACAACTTTTATTTCTTGGGGTTTTTTGCTTGGACTATTGATGCAATGGATTTCTTTTGTGTTTCTGTATCGGCTCCCGATATTGCATTGACTTTGGGCGTTAATGTTACACAAATCACATGGGGTCTTACCTTGGTTTTGATGTTCAGATCAGTGGGAGCTGTGATTTTCGGTTTAATGGCAGACTACTATGGAAGGAAGATACCATACATTATCATTTGTGTTCTCTTTATTATAGTTGAACTTGGTACTGGGTTCATTCAGAACTATCAACAATTTTTGGCTGTTCGTTCCCTCTTTGGAATATTAATGGGAGCAATGTATCCAGTTGCAAGTGTGACAGCTTTGGAAAACCAGCCAAACGCAGCCAAGTCTGTTCTTCTGGGATTGTTTTTACCCGGATATAGTTTGGGTTACATCTTTGATATGGTATTCTACAGAGCTTTCCAGACTACATTCAAGGAAGGTGAGGGCTGGCGTTCTCTTTTCTGGTTCAGTGCTGGTCTCCCTGTTATATTGATAGTTTGGAGATCGTTCTTCCCTGAATCCGAGGCTTTTCTTAGATTGAAAGAATCAAAAAAGAAATTGAATGCTGATCATGAGAAAGGCGGGTTTCTTTCCAAGATTGATACCAGTGTATTGGTAACTATTAAGACTGAATGGTTAATGTTCATATACTTAGTCATTCTTTTAACTGCTTTCAACTTTACTACACATGGGTCACAAGATTTGTACGTCACCTTATTAACCAAACAATACGGAGTTGATCCCGATCTTAAAACAATTATAGTTGTTGTTAGTAATCTCGCTGGTATAGTGGGAGGTATCATTGTTGGCTCATTCAGTGAATTATTTGGTAGGAGACTTGCCATCATTATCTGTATGATTTGGTGTGGAGCGTTTAGTTATCCAGCCTTCTTTGATGCAAGAACCAACTGGTGGGCATACTCTTTGTTAACCGGTGGCGTCATGGGAGCTTGGGGAGTTGCACCAATCCACCTTCTAGAGTTAGTAAATGCTTCTCATAGAGCATTCCTCTCTGGTGTGGTTTATCAATTAGGTAATCTTGCTTCGTCTGCCGCAAGTACAATAGAGGCTAGATTAGGAGAAAGGTTCCCAATTGAAGGAGCTGCTCCAGGAACATACAATTATGGAAAGGTTATGTGCATTTTCTGTGGTGCTATATTTGCCTCCATGGTTGTCATTCTATTACTTGGTCCAGAAAGATTCCACAAAGACTTAACTATTCACCTTCCCGGAGAGCATCAAGTAGAGGAAGAAAGTAGTGATATACTGCTGGGTGATAAACGTGAAGCTACTTATCATGTGTCATGAAGTTCTTTTAATTAATGTATAGGTGCCAACCCCTCTGCTGGAAAGAGGAGAAATAAATCATCTAATTCATATAATCTGTAGACTATCAAGCTTGAACTTTTGCGTAGTGAACTGTCTTTACGGTTTGAATTCGACCCTTTGATAAGTTTCCATTTGCATTGGCAAGTTGACAGTTCTGCAAACCTTTTCCCGATAAGACTGTGAAATGGGGTTTCAAAGGATTGTTTTTGCACGTCTGTAATGTCATCCGTTTTGCATTGATGCTGTAGAACAAGACACTCAATCACATTCTACAGGGGGAGAGGAAATTCTGTCCGAGTATGAGAGTGGCTCAGGTGTACCTTATTTTATTGGTGTCTGTCATCCATACATACAGTACAGCGGCTGTACCTTATTTGGGTCGTAAAAATGTGCCAGATTAGGCAAACCCTGCGAAATAGTAAAAGTTTATATTCCACCCGGTTAGAGCCTTATTCTTCGAGGCAACCAACTTCAACAAGTACAACTATCACTTCATTTCTTATCTATATTGTATTGATGGTTTAGGATGTAAACATGTACCTGAGTGAGAATAATATCCATTCCTAAATGAGAAAATAATCTTTCTAGCCTGTCAATGGACGAATCGAGAAATTTTTTGAGATCCAAAAGGGGAATTTCAATGTTAAGGCGAGCTTGAGCCTATTTCCGGTTCCAATTGAAACTGAATATGGATGCGAAGACTGAAACTACGAAGCTGTTGTAATACTTGTATCAAATATAAATAAGTAGTTAGATGTCTCTTTCCTATTGAATCCCAATGATAATCACTATAGTCGACTAATATAATACCCTCCTTGATTTAGCAAGCTGCAATGAAGCTTTCCTTGTTCGTGTTACTCATATGTAACCTTATATTGACTTCTATTGCTTCCCCTGTAATATTAAAGCCGCCTTCTCAAGATGAATTTTACACCTTTCCTGAGGGTTTGGAGACTGCTAAACTCGGAGATATCTTGAAAGTGAGAAATACTCCTACCCAAATCACCAGTGCCTTCGGTCCTCTTAACCTTAAGAACTCCTGGCAAGTGATGCTCCGGTCTGAGGACACTTTTGGTAATGCAACTGCTATTGTTACAACAATCATGGAGTCATTTGATGCTGATCCTAGCAAGGTACTCAGTTATCAGGCATACGAGGACTCCGTCAACCAAGACTGTGCACCATCATATGGGTATCTTACTGGATCTTCAGTGCAAACTATTGGTCTCCAATTAGATATGTTATATATCGCTATGGCCTTGCGTGAGGGGTACTACGTTGTAAGTGCTGATTACGAAGGTAAGCAAGCAGCATTTTCTGCGGGTATTCTTGCTGGTCGTGGAACACTTAATTCACTCAGAGCGGTCTTGCAAACGGGTAACTTCACTGGCATCAACTCAGATGCCAAAGTCGCATTATGGGGTTACTCTGGAGGGTCACAAGCTTCAGGATTTGCTGCGGCTTTGCAACCTACCTATGCCCCAGAGTTAAAAGGAAACCTCATTGGTGTTGCATTGGGAGGATTTTTTAGTAATATAACTGCCGTTGCTGAAGTGGCTGATGGTACCTTGTCGGCAGCATTCGTTCCTGTATCACTTATTGGTTTGACCAACGAATACACGTATGCTCGAGACACTTTCCTCAGCTATGCAAACCAATCAAGGATAAAGGAAGTTACCCAGGTTTCAGATTATTGCGTTGCAGTTGATGCACTCCGCTATCTCGGTCGTCATATGCTCACAGGTAACAATCCTGTATTTCCTTCTGGATTTGCTCTTTTCAAGGATCCCATCCTCAGTCCTATTATTGAAGCAAATAGCCTCGTATACTTGAATGATTCACACGTGCCCGATATTCCAGTTTTTATATACCAAGGAAGGCTTGACGACATCGTTCCATGGAAGGATCCAAAAAAGACATATGACAACTGGTGTGCGGCAGGTATTAGTTCGATTGAATTTGCAGAAAGTACTATTAGTGGCCATCTCACTGAGTATATCACGGGCCTTCCTGCCGCATGGAAATGGTTGCTGGATAGGTTTAACGGTGAGGATCCCGTTAAGGGATGTTCATACACTGCAAGGCTCAACAATATCCTCTACCCCAATATTACCCAATCTTCAGTCGAATTCATTGGCTCAATGTACCAAGCATTTCAAGGAATTGATTTTGGTTCCACTAGCGACCGCTTGGCATCAAACAATGCATCATTGGCAGGTTTAGAAGAAATATTGAAGGATATTGAGAAGATACTTAAATAAAAGTTTGACGGTTGTTTTTTGATAGGTTGCAAAAATCTGTGAAAAAGAAAAACGAGGAGGAACAATCTTTCGCACGACCATCCTTAACTATTAATGAACTGCAAAAAAAGGGAAGATTCTGCACTGGACCCAATATGATATTTCAAGAATATTCTGTCACAAATGAAAGCTTAACATCCTAAGTTGGAAGTCATCGAGAACATGTCTAAGAAAGGCTCCCATGAAGATTGCCTTCATTTCGCGTTTGCATTTTCGAATAAAATAGAATTATGTCAATTGACATTCATCTTATAGTTTAGTATTGCTGAAGCTGAATATATAGGTATGATATACTAAGATCCCAACCCCACTTGGGGTGCTGTTAGTGTGCTGTTAGTCAATACTTTTAAACATCTGACATCTCATCACGTATAGACACGACAAAGTAAGGTGATCGCAATGAACAGCTCGCAAACTAGTTGACAGATAAATTGCTTAGTCATATGAAAGGTATAGCTGTGTCATAGTGTAGAGACGACTTTCAATGATGTCACAAGGGGAGTTCATATATTGTCACCGTTCAGCCACAGACATGTGTGACATCACCTAAAAGTCAGTACATTAGTAACAATGTGATTCACCAAGTGTGGAGAGCGCGCTAATGGACAGGAGCAAGTTATCTGACAAAAAAGTTTCTTTTGGTGTATTGATAGCTCTCTGTACACAGAGAGGTGCGGCTGACACTCCTGGTGAATAGGTGATGAGAAATCAAAGAGACTGCATTTTCGGAAGCTTCCGAATCTGGTTGTTTCCGGTTCACCAGTAATAGGAACTGTTGCAAAATAAGTTACGGATGGCTATAAACCGTATTGATTAGTATAGTATTTTAGTCTAAGGGCATTGCAGAATTTGAATTGATAGTTTAATAGCTCTTGGTATATAAAGAGTTTGATGTCCCTCAATAAATTGGAAATCTATTTGTCTTCCATAATCAGCTTTTAAGTGAAGTTGAATATATCTCATATCTTAGAACAAACAAAAAACGTAATGACTACCTCAGTTTTTGTATCTGGTGCTACTGGCTATATAGCCCAACAAACCATTTCTCTTCTTATCTCCAAGGGATACAAAGTTGTTGGATCCGTGAGATCTGCTGCTAAAGGTGAAAACTTGAAGAAATTGTATGGGTCTCAATTCCAGTACGAAGTCGTTCCCGTATTGGAGGAGCAAGGGGCATTCGACGAGGCATTGAAGAAACACCCTGAGGTTACTGTCTTTTTACATACTGCATCCCCTGTTACCTTCACAGTGGAGGACAACGAGAGGGATATTATGATTCCTGCCATTAATGGTACGAAGTACGCTTTAGAGTCTATTGCGAAGGTTTCTCCGCAAATAACACGCGTTGTTTATACCAGTTCATTAGCAGCTATGGCTACCTTTGATGAAGTAAGAGACCCCAGTTATGTGGGCGGAGAAGATTCATTCAGCCCAATTACATATGAAGGGGGTAAGTTGGACACTGTGAGTGCTTACGTTGCTTCGAAAACATTAGCAGAACAAGCTGGTTGGGAATTCGTGAAGACTCAGAAGCCTAAGTTCGCATTCTCTGTTGTGCATCCTGCCTATGTCCTCGGACCACAAGCTAAGGATGAGGAGGCTGCAGGTACCTTGAACTACACTTCTGAGATTGTTAGTAGTGTATTCAGATTGAAGAAGGATGACAAGGTTCCAGAAGAAGCTGGACACTTCACTGATGTCAGAGATGTGGCCAGAGCGCATGTACTTGCATTCGAAAAGGATGAAGCTAAAGACAGGAGAATTCTAGTGAACACTGAAAACTTCAGTTCGCAATTGATCTTGAACATCATTAGGAAGCATTTCCCAGAACTTCGTGAGAGATTGCCAGTTGGAAATCCAGAGAAGCTTGGACTTTCCCATCTTGCCTATCTTCAAGAGAGCAAGTCTAGGGAACTCTTAGGGTTTGACCATATCTCGTTGGAAGAGTCTGTTGTTGATGCTATTAAGCAGGCCATTAGAGCAAATCCTTGATTATATACAAGTTTTTAGTGAACTATGTAATTTTATTGCAGTTTCTTTTCTTTAGTGTTGTTGTAAGCGTAGTACCAATGTGTTTCGCAGAAAGTGTAGATAGTTCCGAAAAGAAAAAGAAAGTAAACACGTCAACTCAGATAGTATCTCTAATTATATGCCCCACTCTCCCCTCTCCATAGCTTGGCTGCCATCAATACCTTTCAAATAACTCATCTTTTTTATCTTACGTAGTAATTACGCTTGTCTCAACGAGTGCTTCATTAAAGTAGTATTTGATTCTAAACCGGATAAATGCTAGAGAAGCAAACCAGCAATACTTAAGGTGTAAGGTGCGAGCCTAAGAGAACTCTACTTTCAAACACAGTAAAATCGAGTCAACTGCGAATTCACTCCAATGTCCCGGCACCTTTCTCATTAATCGCCGGACTGTAAACAGTGCAAAAAATAGTTAGATAGGGAAGCCTGCATAATTGATCGTGGCGTTTGAATAACTGAATACATGATATGCAGGTTGTGGTTATCTCTTTTTGTTTGAGAAACCATGCAGGAAGCATATACTAGGAAAGTATCTAGTTCTATACTGCTTTAACTAGAAACAAAATAAAGATGGTTGTTAAGAAGATAAAAATTGAAACCCACATTTCAAAAAGACAACGATTGATGGATCTCCCTCTCCTCATATAAAGGAAACATGCCAGTTATGAATTTTACAGGGCTTGACAGTGACCAATTCTTAGATTATTATATAAGTGAGAGATATGTGAAAATAAGGGATCCTTTGTATCAAAGTGCCATAACAGACTTCACCTTAGGGACTAGAATTTTATTAGACACCCCTCTATTGAACTTTCAGGGTTGTGGCATGGAGGATGAATTAAGGTCAGGAATAGTTACGACACCCAACCCATCAGCTGCCTTACCAAATCATGCTCAATCGAATGTTGTCGCTTTTGTTACCAACGCTTTGTTGAGAGCAACCTTTAGAAGGATGAGTAGCCTAGAATTCAAAGAAAAATATTTAGATCCACTAAGCCTTTCTATTAGTGAAGCAGACATCACCGGTCCGATATTACAACCCTTTTTCAGGTACCCACCTATCGAAGGCACAATTACCGAAAGCTATATCCGCGAGTACTTTGATAGCGCAGTTGCACCTTCACTTAGGGCCATGTATGAATACGTGTCTGGAGATTTGAGCTCTTTTGGTCGTGGTGCATTCAGGCCACCACTAACACAAGGATCTCTTGTAGCGCCGGCGTTGGCTCATATTCGCAAGGGTAAGACGGTTCCCTCAAGACAAAATCCAGATTTGTGTCTTGCAATAGGAGACTTTAAAAAATGCAACTATGCAATGGAGGAAGGTCTTTCAATGTTTATACGTTCATTGGAGACTTTTAGAGCTCGTCCACTATTGTATGAAGGCTACTTGTTTTATGAACGTGGACAGTGGTCTCAGGAAAGAGAATTATCCTTGATTTTAAGAAAGTATTTTCATCAAGCTCTTCTTTGTGGCACAAATCGGATTTTCCTTTCAGATCATCAAAGGTTTTCTGGATTTTTCGAGTACAAATTCGATGCAAGAGAACAAATGATAGTGGAATACTATGTAATTAACAACCCGGAAACAATTGAAGGTGGCATTACTTTAAGGTCAGCAATTGCTGGGTTTTTCTTTAACACTGTTGAAGCCGCAAAACAAGTCAGGAAGGACTTAGAATTGAAATTGGCAGAAGCACAAAAGAGTGAAGATACAACAGATCCACTTGGGAATGTAGGTTGTCATAAGATAAATAAAGTACCGGAACACATACTGGAGCCTTTGATACAAGACAGAGAAGGCTTAGAACTTTATGGAAACTCATATTGTCGTGTAGAATATGACGCGGCAAGAAATTTACCAAACTTGAATCTTCCTTGTTCGACGGTGTTTGTCAAAATGTATTATTATGACGAAAATAATTGGATTCAAAGAAGAAATGACTACACTATCGACGAAGAGATCCCAAGCTTAGATACGTACTATGATATGTACTACATGGAACGTGATATTAATTCAAGAATTGCGAAATCACTGTTTGCTTCAAATTTTCCCAAGCTTCTTGCATCAGGCAATAGGAATGGCTCATATGAACAGGCAACACTCATATTTGAATACCTTGGAGAAGAAGTACCAGTACAAGAGTGGAATAAACAAGAGGTTCAGAGAGTAATTAAGTCGAGGCTCAAAGAACTTCATCTGTTGGGGATTTCACACAATGATATTAGAATTCCTAACATCTACGTTTCCGTTTCTGGCAAGGTTTGGCTAATAGACTTCGGGTTGTCAGATGCCTCTAATAATCAAAGCCATATGAAGAAAGACTTTGAGGATCTCGATGAAATATTGGGTACCTATGAAGATAACAACGAGAATTACGATCATAATGAAATTAAAAACAATTCGCCAGACAGGGCAGTAACTACCACCTCCGATGATATAGATGAGGGTCAACAGCGGTGAATTTGAGGAAAAGCATTATCTATTGAATCAAAAATGGAAATTTCAGTTAGAGAGATGACAACTGAGTTCCGAGGAAAGAAGATAAATAGTTCTAGGGCTAAATAGAGAAATACATCATGGGAAGAGGATAGTAGTGGTACGGTTGTTAGAGAAATATATAATGTGATATCCAGATTGACGACTCCTAAATTGGCAACACTTTCAAATAATCTTGTATTCCCGCACTCAAGATGATATTGAACCATTTATTTAAGATAGAATAGATTAAGACTTTAGAAGTATACAATTAAACAGAAAAAGAAGTATTTGCAAAACTTTTAGTTACATTTGGCAAATATTAAATAAGAAATGAGAACTGTAAAGTAATTATTTGCCAAGTTCGAATCTGCATACTATTGAAAATTGAAGTTTTGTAGAGTTATTCTAATCAAAGTTTAGGACTTTGCAGTTAAATTAAAAAAAGAGTGAATGGCATTTCATCTCAGAAAGCTCGTGTATATTATATGACTATAGGTGCAGCACTCTAATTTGCAATCGCTTAGATAATCAATCCTTACTTCTCTCACATCTATGTAATAATGTGCTCAAATTGTGCACTCCAACTTTGAATGGTCATGAAAGTAATAAGCATACTTCAAGATAAAGACATCAGAGAATGCAACGCAGCAATGGCATAGCGACTACCAATACATCAAAGAGCTTATTTCGTATCAGTTTTTAATATACAGGCGTTAAATAAGCCCGGATTCAATATTTTACACCAGAGATTAAGATTTTTTCTTTGATGTAAAGGGATCAAATTTGTATACACACTTTATGCTGCGGTACGGGTCTTCTACGACAATGCTGCGGTACGGGTCTTCTACGACAATGCTGCGGTACGGGTCTTCTACGACAATGCTGCGGTACGGGTCTTCTACGACAATGCTGCGGTACGGGTCTTCTACGACAATGCTGCGGTACGGGTCTTCTACGACAATGCTG
>JAKTUQ010000042.1:0-57534 GCA_030556775.1 Scheffersomyces quercinus | reverse complement strand
CGCGATTAGATTTAATTCCTGCAGGTGACTTGCACACTTCAGCCAAGTGGTTAATGCCACCACAGTTGGAACAATAAGAAGAACGAGGTGGGGAGGAACAGACATCTGCCATGTGACCAATCGCTCCAATATCTTTGGCAAATTTGAAAGCATCCATGCTATCCATAGAGCCATATTTGGCAATCACATAGTCCCACGCGGACTTGCCATGTACCCCAGCACTGTATATCTCATTGCTGATCGATTCACTAACGACCATATCCAGATATGCGCGACAGTAATGAGTTCACTCATACGCACTACCCTGTACCCTTTTCCATTATCAAATGATTCTCCTCCAGATTCTAAGCAATAACCACAAAGCCGCTGTTCAGAATAGAGTAAACTTCGTATTAGTCCCATTAGTACAAACTCCGGTTGTGATAAAAGGACCTGGTGGTAGTGGTATTTAATGAAACGAACAGATGAACCCGACGAACCTTTAGAGTCTGTTCATCAGAAGAATGACCCTGATTATCTCGAGAGGCGAACAATCAAAGAGAACATGCTGCATATACTCGTGCAAACCCAGGACAAGATGACTCCGTTGACTTACAACCAAGCTACCAATAGCAGTGCCTTATATAGATGCTTCGGAGCTATGAACAGAGAAATCTCAGGCCCATGCTGAAAACCAGATATGTTTTTTTTTGAAAATCCTGAAAATCGGATGTATAGGTTTTAAAATTGGTTATTAGTATGAAAGAAGACAGTTGCTATAAGACACTTATTCTCACAGGGTATTATTCAGCAATCTCAGGTCTTATTTTTCTCTATTTAATGCAGATTTTGAATTTCTGCAACTTCTGTGCTGTCCAGGACCCTATTATTCTTTTCACGGATATTATCGACATGCTTGATCAACTGAGATTCCAATATTTGGTTCACGCTGCGTCCGAAAAAGCTCCTTACGTTGTATTGAGAACTTTTGTTGAAATGCTAATCAGAGGTCAATATTAAGCATTTCCAAACTCCGCAGAAAGTGGGGAAACTTCACTTTAGATTGCGACAGTGTTAATAGGTTTATATGAGACCTATCTTGCTGGTAAACATTTATTTGTTTTTAGTGAAAGTAGCATTGATCACTTCATCCCTTTCGTAGCTATATATATTCATTTGTAGAGGAAATTAACATTTTTAACAAAGTCAATGGAACCATTTTTTAATTTGAAATTCAATTTGTTTCGGACATTATCACAAAGCTGATGTGTACTTCTTGTTGAAAGTATTGTTCAGAGATGTTCTATTAAGTTCTAAATGATATATCATGCACGCAGTCATTCATTGAATGATCTTGTTACGTGATAGGTCATGTATTCTATATTCTAGTACTCACACCATATCCTAGGTAGCTGGTATTGGAGAGACTGACTGGTCTATATAAGGGCGTCAATATCTCTCTCTAGAATGGTCCAGTTATCTTAGAAGAATAGAAAATTAATCTAATGTAAGTAAAGTATCTCATGGCTCTTATGACATCTCTACACTATATAGACCAGTCATCTCTCTCAAACTAGCTACCTTATATACGGTGTCGTCACAAAGACTACGTGCATGAGTATATTATTAAAAAACCTAGGAAGACATCTTTGACTTCTCGCTCGTTTTACCTTGATTCTGGTGTTGCATATGAGCTCCAAATGTTTTCCATCTATGAGCCATCGACTTACGACTCCATTATAGATGTTCGGGGGGGACTATTGATATTCCTGGCTCTGGAACAATTATCTTTTTAAGGACACTAGTTTTTGAAATGCGCGATATTAACTACGTTCCAAATTGCCTATGAACTTGATATTCCATTCCAGCCGTAATTGCAAAGTCGAAAAACAACATTACTTTTAGAATTCACGGACTTTGCCATCAACCGCTGGTTGTGTTGGTGGTACTTTTGACAAAGGGCAAAGGTCTCTACAGACTCAACTTTACTACAGTTAAAATGGGATATGCGTTTTCGATCTTGCACTTTCATTTGGGCATACTGCCCCGCCCCCACAAGAGAAAGCTTCTCCTCAAGCACTATGATCAAGAGGAGATCCAAGAACTAGGTGGATTCTCCTCCAATGGTCGGTATAAAAGCTGTATTCCTGGGAATCAGTACCCAACGTCGCCTTGAAGCTTCAACGAGCCCACCATCGACTTCCCCTCATCATCTTTTGCATATAGATCTCTCTACCCCTCACGGAGCTACATGAGACACTGAATGGTAATTTTGTGTATTAGTTGTTGACTTATTTTGCCATTAGAAACTAAGTCGGAAGTTCTGAACATCAAACAATTCAGACAACAGAGACAAAGTTCTCAAAGGGATTCATTAAACTTTGTGCAGACTTGTAAGCTAGGTATGTTGTTTGTCTTTAGAATTACAATCAATACTCTCCAATATTGATTCATGGAATAAGTCAACGTCTGACCTGTCATCGTCCCTAGTTTATGGAAGACCAAGATTTTTAACGCCATTTCAAAACGAGATGTACCTTGGAGAGAAGGGAGGATCGATGGAACTAAATATGCATCCCATTAGTGAGCAATGAAAGGCATGATCGTGAAACTTCTCGAAACCTGTTTTTGTTGATGATAAGCTTGAACTCATTCAAAGCAAATATTTCATTAATGCTGTATGTGTTGGAATAGAAAATTCTAGAAGGTGAAATTTATTGTAATCAAGACGTATGAGGACCAGAGAGTCAGAGAGCATGTGAATGCGACTAATGTTAAGAGAAACTCCGATATTGATTGGATAAAACAATAACCTTATGCAAAAATGCATCAAGGATTACTAACTATAGTACATGACTTCTGGTCTATATAAGGGACTTATTCCCAAGTGTATAGGTTCTAGTATAGCTTGTATAAGTGGATATATCAAAATCTCAAATCAATCTAGCAATATTGTTATCAAGTTCACTATGCCTAACAGAGAATCTTTACAGTATGACTGCATTTTTCTGAATCTGTGAAAGATGTTAAAGTTAATAGTCCATGAGGGTAATCTCTTTTGTTTATATTTTGGTTTTATACTTAATGTGATAGTTTATATTCGTAAACTTAATATTATTATCGATCCTTCTAAGATAACTAGACTATTACAGAGGGCGATATTGACGTCCTTATATAGACCAGTCAATCTCTCTAATACTAGCTACTTAAGATATGGTGTTATTACCAACATATGATGTGCACCATCATATGCCCACTATATGGTTCCACCATATCAGAATATCATGCCATACTTGAGCGATCAGCTAACTAGGTCATTCAATGAATGACTGTATGCATGATATTATTTAGAACCTAATAGGACATCTCTGAATACCACTTTCAACAAAAGAACTGCAACTTAACATATTCTAGAAATTCTATTTTAATATTCTCAGTAAAATTTATTTTATCTGATCTATTAAAACCCACTGTTTGAGATTTATATATTTACCACTGCTATACATCTCGCTTCGATGGAGACTCATAATGTGCGACGCATGGAGCCTCTATCCATAAATCACTCCTCCTGATATCGGGGAGGAATCTGCACCTTTGGCATGAGTATTCTAAAATGTGAAAATAAAATTCAGTATACATAGAAGTACCGTAGTCTGTCTTCCACCATGTTCTCAGATCTAAATAGTCCTTCTAAATACACTAAGGAACATATTTCAAATACTATTACATCATTTCAACCATCATTGCCCAACGTTGTTGCACTAATATTGTAAGAAAATTCTGCTCAATAAATATATATCACAAGATATTTACCAACTGCACGGCAAAAGGACTGTTATGTTCTTGCAATTTATGTAGAATAGAGTAAAGTCAAAACTTGAAACCATTTATGCATTTGGAAATTGGAAAAAAATTTGCTAATTTTTTTAAATTTTTTTGGGCTTGATATGAATATATGAAGTGTACTATTCTTTGATAGTCGTTCATAATTGTCATCTTCTGCATTGTATTAATTAGTGATAAGTACCATGATATGCGCATAGTTGCAAAGAAGGTAATGTATAACTTTCCATTCTCGAAACATTGATTAGATTTATATCAAAGACTATTTTCAGATCCGTATCCGTAAGGGTCTCAAGAAGATTGCCGGCCTGGCCTTTTCGTGTCCTTTTGCTTTGTATAAGTCTCTCTTATTTTCTGCTATTGATCCTTCATATGAAAGAAAATTTAGTTACAAAAAACACAATACGTATACTATCATAGACTAGCTATTAGATAAGCAAACATTGAAATGATGCACCTATTCGCTTCAATTCAATACCAATTAAAGGAAAACAAAAGATCAGAATAAAATATATAAACACACAAGCTATATGTTGGACCTCTGGTCACGTACCTATGAGGCTACAACAATTAATGAAAATGAACAATGTTAAATCTCTAAGCCATCAAGACTTCCTTATTGATTAGAAATGATTGGAGATAAGACTTCAAAATCAGAGTCTGTTTCAGGATCACCTTCAACGCTGATTATATCATAGTCATCATCATCATTCTCAATCACCTCATCCTTTTGCACAACACCAATTGAGGCTTGGGCATCCAAGTATTCCGATGAGCCCTCCAAGACCGAGGACTCTCTTGGTAAAGCAGGCAACACCATTGTGTGGATTGATTCATTCAAAGAAGAGGAAAGAGAGGTTACTTCCTTATTCGACATCGTTGGCTGAGGTGCCTCATCTTCTTCCTGAATGTCTTCTTTCTCGAATTTTTCATCGCAAATCGATTCAGTTCCAGAAGTACGAACGTCTTCATCGTCAGAAACGTAATGTTCCTTCTTGGTAACATATGTGCTACTTTCTTTTTCAAAAATTAAGTTGTCGCTCAATTTCTTGAAATTCAAGTCACAGTATCCTACGTTGAAATCATTCTTCATAACCAACTTGAAGGGATATTTCATATGCGCATCAATCAATCCAATGTTGAACTTACCGACTTTCCCTGGAAGAATTCCATGCTTCTTCCTGACAATGACCGTAACAACAGATCTGTTAAAGCAGTTCACAATCTCCAATTTTAAGTACGAGCAGTCAATGGTCTTTTCAGATCTATTAGAGATTATAATTTGAGCAGCAGTGCTCGACTTTGGAACCACAGTCACATTAATCTCGTCTCTGTTGTCAAGTATTTGGCTACTAGTCAGTCCCACTTCTTTGACTTCATCTACACTGGACGTGACTCCAGTGTCTTGGACAATCCACAATTCCGAATCCTCACTTTCATTATATTCTCCTTCTAAGACCAAATTTGACGAAGTGATTCTTAATCTCATTCCGCTCAATCTGTCGAAGTTCTCATTTAGCTTACCTAAGTTATAGAACCTTTGTTGACCTGGCTTGACATTACTGGCGTTCTTAATGATAACAACTTCGTTTTGCTTGTCATTGTGAAATTCAAACTTTAAGTCGCCTCCTTCAATAGTAACCTCAGATGTATTGGTAAGCATCAATGAAATAACGCGCGCATTATCTCCGATCTTCTTAGGCTTCACAAGAACCTTCTCGGAACAATGTGCTGGGACGGACTCGAATGGGGCTCTCATTGTTTCCGAAACCTGCGCAGTTGAGTCCGGTAATGATATTGACAGAGCCGATGACAAACAACTATCAATCATACTCTTCAATATGGCGAACTTAACTTCCTCATCGACATCACCATTTTCCGAGTTACGTTGGGACAAAGCGATCAACTCCTCATATTTGTCTGAGTTATCAATGAACTTTTGGACATTGTTGATAAAGGAATCAATACCATTCTTCTGAAGTAAACTCTCTAATCTTTCCTTTGTTTGATCGGTACAGTTTTCTAAAGGAATGTCATATACGATGTCCCTGGAGTAGTTAGGTGGGAATTGGCTAGGGATTTTCCAAGCACGGCAGCCTCTAGATCCAAGATTGAACTTTTTTCTATTGAAGTCCTGATCCGGATGCAGAAGCTTGGCCATGGGATGCATAAAATTATGAACACCAAGTGACCGCTTACTCGTGGTGCACTCCGCTTCACATGATTCACACAAGTCAAAATTAGGGCAAACCAAGCAACTGTATCTCACACCTCTAATGGGAACAAAGCTAGTGTCTTTCGGATTACAAGAATCGCAGGCGACATTTACATGAATAGGCAATTCTTCAGCATTCTGTCCTGCTTGTTTGTTGTCTCCGTCAGATTTACGCTTTCCATCCTCGAATGATGAATTATCAGTACCACCAGTAGATCTTGGTAGATCAGCGAAGAGATCCTTAAAATGATCAAAAGCCGCCTCGATTAATGCATCTCCCAAACTTGAGAAGTCAATGGTAGAAGCCTTTCTCTTCTTGTAATGGCCATCGGCAAGTGGGCTATTATCATTGATAATTAGCTTTACATGATTCTTGACCTTTAAACTTCTAGACAATGACTTAAAATCATCCTCAGTCTCTAAGGGAACATACTCCTTATGCTTTTTGGACTTTCTAAGGTACTTGATAAGCGAAGCACTCAGGACCGAGAGGTTCAAATCGGTCTCCGATAAAACTTCAGTCAAGCTCTCCTTTGTCTTAATCTTCAAGAATTTGGATCTATCGATAGCAAGCGACTTTTCAACAGTCTGGTCCCCAGGGATAGCCAATCTATTGTGGGTCACCTTGATAGTGACCACCTGAGAATGACTTGGAGCACTCATGATCAGAGTCGATGGGAAAAACTTCTGGAAATTATTGTTATCGGCAATGGCAAAGTAATCACTAAGGGGGGCAATGAATGACTCCTTCAGGCAATAAAACGGGGCAGGTGTTTAAATTATTGATAATGACAACGGGGCTCACCTCTTGATTCTATTTGCGTCGAAACTGAGATAGAAAGGCAAACAAATTGTCTTGAGTTGAAAGGAAACGAAGTGAAGAAGAACAAAAGAACTGGTACTCCCTAAAAGTGTGGTTACTATTTTGCCTTCAGGAACTGAAATTACTGTGAGATGATCACTCCCTCCCAGCAGTCTATCGTGGGGGAAGAAGGAGCTGCGGATAACCTGGATGCAGTATCCTTATCGTGACCCAAAACCTGCCCACAATGGACTAAGAAGACTACGGCGCACAGTCGGAAATAGCTCAGATCGAGGTTTTGCTCCATTGGAAAGAAACATCCTCCAACACCACCACCAGTAGCGCAAAACTTTATCCGAACATATGGTGATACGAAAATACCCAACAGCCGTCGTATTTGACTTGGATTATACTTTGTGGCCCTGTTGGTGCGACACGCACGTCGCGATGCCAGTCAGTGTTGTTTCTAGAAACGAGGTAGTAGACCGCTATGGCATGTCATTATCATTTTATAAAGATGTAGAATCGATCATTCTCGAACTAGTTGATAACGACGTCATCATTATCGGAGCTAGCAGAACGGCAACACCTCATATTGCTAAAGAATTGCTCGCATTGTTGTACATTGGCGATAGACCAGCTATAGAGTATTTTCATTCCTTACAGTGGGGACAAGGGAGCAAAATCAAGCATATAGCCAGAGCGGCCAAGGAATTAGATTTACAAAAGGAATTAAAAGAGGGTCTATTTGTACTCTACGATGACGAAATTAGAAACCGTGATGTCAAGGCAATCAATTGTCATTTTGCTCATATCGAAGATGAAGATACTGGATTGACAAGAGTGGTGTTCGCCAATGGTTTGGAAAGCTGGTCGGCATGTCAAGAATCCTACCAGTGCAAGGTTTAGGCATTTTCATTTTATAGACAATTTGTATATTAGGATTTCTATGTAGAATTAGGCATTAAGGTTTTTGGATTCGTGAACGTTTTGACAATAAAAACTGAATGCACAAAGTATTGCAATAAATAGATCTATTCTCTAACTCTTGATTAGAAATTGTCGTATGTATAGGAATAGACTTAGAAAGAGCTGAGTTATATTGATATTAAGAATCACATTATAAGTCGCCACTACTTTCTTGTATTGACTTAACAAGGGAAACAAGGTTATCATGAGAAGCATGGGCCGGAGGACTGATTTCTTTCTTATATTTTACGTTAGTAGTCGCTTTGTAATGTGAAAACAATGCAATATACTTACCTGTCCCAACCAGCTCTTCAAGTTTTCGTTGGACCATTCAGTTATATTCACAAGACTTTCATCTTGTAACGTAGCTGTGCTGCTGGATAAGTCTTGCAGTTCATGGCCTCTCAATTCAATTGGTTTGTTGTCTTCCTTTGATTCGAATGCCATCAGCTTTTGAACGGGTAAATCCTCATAATCCTCATCATCTGCATCATCTGGTGTACCTGTGATGTAGTTATAGATGGACGTCTTTAAATGGGGAAATGTGTTTAGAATGATATATGAGACACCTACCACGACGACACCAGATGCGGCAGCAACCCGCAAGTTGCGTCCGCTATTACTTTTTTTTTTAAATTGAAGTGACATTGCTAGGATGGTAGAAGATGCCACTACAATTTTAGAAATGAGTATACTCATCCTCTTAAATATAGATGCATGGTTCACAAGCGTTTAGTGGTCAGACTAAAATAATTTCACGTGCAGATAAATTTATGCGAGTGGAGTTCGGAAGCAAATATTTGATTAAATCACCGTATCACTAATTACAATGCCAGATTATGCAAATTCATGAATCATATTCATTATACAAAAATCACTAGTATAATACACAACGAATTAAATATTTTGGAGATAGCAACGAGAAGTCAACTTTTGGAGGCATTGTTACCAATTCCCTGTCAAAATTACAATTCCTGAGATGCCTTGGCACTCTTTCCAGACTTCTTTGGTAACAAGTTCTGGTGAATGTTTGGTAAAACACCACCTTGAGCAATAGTCACATGTCCCAACAACTTGTTTAATTCCTCATCGTTTCTAATAGCCAATTGCAAGTGTCTTGGGATTATTCTGGACTTCTTGTTATCTCTAGCAGCGTTACCAGCCAATTCTAAGATTTCAGCAGCTAAGTATTCTAAGACAGAAGTCAAGTAGACAGGAGCACCAGAACCAACTCTTTGAGCGTAATTTCCCTTTCTTAACAACCTGTGGACTCTACCAACCGGGAAAGTTAACCCAGCTTTTGCAGATCTTGAAGTTGAGGCCTTTTCAGAAGAACCAGCTTTACCTTTACCACCGGACATTTTTTATGTATGTTATTATTATGGACTATATTATGTTTGAAGTGATGAACCAAAAAAATTGCTATGATCAAGAAAGTTCGTATATATATATGTTAAGGTATGAATGAATGTATCTTTTGCATTTGCCATCACTTAACCTATTCTGGCATTTGGAACTTCAGAGCTGGAGTGTAGAAGGATGATGGAGTTTACACTGTGAATTGTGTAAATATGGGAATGAGTCGCGCACGGGTAAATTGTATCACAACAGCGTAAACAGATTTAGGTGCAAAATATCACGGAACGCGACTAGCATGGGAGTGTTTTCAACCAAAACATCTTGAATGCGGCAGCGTTGTAAACAAGATAGTTATTTAAAGGTACGTCCTTTTCCTGAATTGATAAGAAACTAAATTCTTTTTCTTTCCTTTACTCAGTGGATTACTTAAATTCAAATCAATAAAACACAATGGCCCCACCTAAAGCTGAAAAGAAACCTGCCTCCAAGGCCCCAGCTGAAAAGAAGCCAGCAGCCAAGAAGACTGCTTCCTCTACTGACGCAAAGAAGAGAACCAAAACCAGAAAGGAGACTTACTCATCTTACATTTACAAGGTTTTGAAGCAAACCCATCCAGACACTGGTATCTCCCAAAAGGCCATGTCTATCATGAACTCTTTTGTCAACGATATCTTTGAGAGAATCGCTGGTGAGGCTTCCAAGTTGGCTGCTTACAACAAGAAGTCTACTATCTCCGCCAGAGAGATCCAGACTGCTGTCAGATTAATCTTGCCAGGTGAATTAGCCAAGCACGCCGTTTCCGAAGGTACTAGAGCTGTTACCAAGTACTCTTCAGCTTCCAACTAAGCATGATTGACTAACTCCTTTTAATTCATGATTAGAAGTCTAATTCTCGAAACCTCCTCATTTATTAACTTTCCCCCAGTGTATTAGTTTACTTTATAGTTCTTATTATTAATGCGACTACTTCTTAGCTATTCGTATTTACATTGTATACTAGATAAAATATAAGAAAACATTTTAAAATAACTTGTAATACGCGAGAACACACTTCTCCGCAAAATGCCATTATCAATATGATATTATTTTTGCACTCTAACATAAGGAAGGCATGTCTACTTCTCCGCACTTCGTTGATCCTGGCCTTGGTTGGAAGGAACCGAGGGGATAAATCAACGACGTGCGTTGCGATGAGTGCATTCTAGCGGGAGATACTAATGACTACTGGAATAATAAGTTGATTTGACCTGCGTGAGTGTATACACCCCACAAAAACTTTTCTCACTCACTCTTGTTGCTGCGATAGAAAATTGATGACAACGGCGTCGTGTGCTACTAGCAAAATTTTCAAGATGCAAGCTCATCTTACCCCATGAAACTCATAAGATGTATGATACCCTATTCATAGGAGATTCACACCGGGGGCGCTGTGAAAGCTGATCCAGGCTCTGTTGTCTTAGGTGACATTTAGGTCACTCGCAGCAATTCAAATCATGTCCTTCTGAAGTGGTTGAAGCAAGTTGTCTTATTAAAATATCGTGCTAGCAACTATCGGCACATCCGACGAATATCCGCCCTCAGGAAATGTACCATAATATTGTTGTTGTTATTGCCATTGCATTTGATTCTTACTTATTGCTGGTGAGATGTTGTATTATGGGCCACAAGAGGACAGCACTAGTTAGTTACCCGTGACTGAAACAGCTAAGCAGCGTGCGTGCGCAAGACTGAAATATGGGGTGCAAAAAAATTGGTCACTTAAAATCATTTTCACAACAATCATGCAAAGAACCACAGCGACATCGGTGATATTTGAACCGTATAAGGAAGGTCAACTAGACCGTGTTTTCTCGTTTAACGCTATTCCACGGTAAGATGTTCCAAACTAGGTAGCTGCATTTTAGTAATAGAAAATTTTTCTCTTTTTTTTTTACTTATGCCGCCAAATTTTCATGTTTTGCTTTGATGGTGAAGAGACAGATGATGTTTTCATTCACGTATGCCTGACTACCAGCGTGGCTGAACTAGCTACAATATTTAAACTGTTCCATATTTCCCCAGATTTTCTGGTGACCTTATGTTTTGATGAAAGCATATAAATAGAAAAATCTGCTTACATTTTGTCTTTGTTGTGCATTTCTTGTATTTCGTACCATATTCTATTAGATTCATTTAGAGTTTTAGTTAGTCCTAGCGGCAAATTTATTCACTGGACACACCCTTACACTTATCTACATTGCTGAAAGCAACCGTCCAACAAAAAAACCGTTATCCAGGTCCACAAAATCAAAAAATATTTGAGATCATATATATATATTATAGTTCTGTCAACTACACCACTTTCATATATATATCTATTTAACTCACTTTTATGATTCACATACAGACCCCAACACAACTCAACATCATATAAGAAAACATCTGTTGCCACAGCTTCATATAACTGTACCAGAACTTATTAAACTGAAAAAGTCGTGCTAGGCCTAAATCAGCAGTTTTAACAACCATTCATTTTGCCATGAAGTTGCATATTCTCCTTTTACTTCAGCTTACTGTACTCGTCAGTTGTTTGTACATCCCTGTTGCTAGATCACTGCACAAAGATGAGCTTGCTCTTTCGTTGAATTCAAATGTTGCGACATCTGCACCAGGCTTCACTTACTTACAGGGATTAATACAGCAATTCTTCACATCAACACCTATTGTGAAGCAGGAAGATAACATACGTCTCGCGGACTTCGAAACATGGGTGGTTGAACAGAAGAAGGTTTCGTTTCAAGGAATCCTTAACAATATTGGAGGCGTGAGTGAGTTTCTCAACTCTTCCGAAGTTTCTAAAGGGGCTGTCATTGCATCCCCTTCTAGGGTTAAACCAAACTACTTCTACCAATGGGTGAGGGATGCAGCCTTAACCATTAAATCGCTTATCTATCATATCGATGATAATAAGTTTGAGAATGTAGACGACATAAAGTCTGTTATCGAAGCATACATCGAAAACAACTACTACCTTCAGCGTTTAGATAACAATTCCGGTAAGTTCGACGACCCAGATAAGTCAGGATTGGGCGAGCCTAAATTTAATGCTAATAATACCGCCTTTACCGACAATTGGGGAAGACCCCAAAGAGATGGTCCAGGTTTGAGAGCTATAACTGTTTTAAGTTATCTTAGTTTATTGGAGAAATGGGGGCAAAACGTATCAAACAAGTTTTTAGAGTCGCCTGAATTCGTCTATAACGAAATTGTCAAGCCAGATTTGATTTATATCATGAAGAATTGGTTCAAGGAGGGCTTTGATTTGTGGGAAGAAGTGAATTCGCACCACTACTACACTTCAATTACCCAATTGACTGCTATCAAAGATGGTTTGGCATTAGCGCAAAAGATTGAAAAAGACCCAGATTTCATTAAACAATTGCAAATCGCCTTTTCTAATTTAAAACAGTTCATCGAGGTTGACTCAGGATACAAGAATCCAGCTTTGCCATATATTGTGGAGACACCCCTGTTATTGAGACTGGGTAAACGTACTGGACTAGATGCTGGCTCCCTTTTAGGCTCTCTTCATGCTCATAATATGGAATTCGGTGATTATAGTGATATTCCATTCGATGTGACTGACGACCACTTGATCAATACGTTAAGTGCCATGGTAGCTGACATGAAATACAGGTACCCGCTCAATCATAATAAAATTGGCTTCGAAAAGGGTATAGGCGTTGCTTTGGGTAGGTATCCAGAAGATATTTACGATGGTTATGGCACCTCCGAAGGTAATCCTTGGTTCATTTCTACTGCTTCTGCTTCTGAGATCATTTACAAGTTCCTATATGATTTGAAGAATAGAAAGTTGGATATCATAATCAACAACCAGAATAAGGATTTCTTCCAGCAGTTCATTGACTTTGATAAGATTCCTTCAAACGATGTTGTCACTGTTCCAGCAAATGAATATACTGATGCTATTGTGATTCGTTACGGATCACCAACATACAAAACTTTGGCCTATAACTTAGCAAGCTACTCAGATTCATTTTTGGAAATAATTAAGGATCATGTCGACAATCATGGTCGCATGTCCGAACAGTTTAACAAATATCATGGCTTCATGCAAGGTGCCAGGGATTTGACGTGGAGTTATAGCGCAGTATGGAATGCGTTCAGATGGAGACAGAAGACTTTAGATATTTTAGATGAATTCTAGATTTTATGATACATGCCGTGATGATTTTTTTTAGCAGGTTAAACTTTATATTTAGTGTCTATAGAGAATTAGAATGTTACTTTTAGATAGCGGCATCATTGTATTTATGTATTAAGAGTCAGCAAGTAGAAATGCTGATTTCATAATGGGTTAACCTACTTATCCAAATTATTTACAGTTTCAAAAACAGATATGTGCTGGTAGTTCTTGTCGTAAGTTGTTCTATAGCATTCTAACTTTCTATCCAAAAGTTCGCTTAGCTCATCTGCAGTCAAAAGTTCATCAAACTCAGAAGTGCCACTATCAAAATCGTAAGAATGCCCTGATTCATTAATCACAGTGTTTTCTCCATGCGCGTCAGCAGATTTAAACACGACTTTGGTCAAGTCAATCATTTGCTTAACATTCAATTCTGTCTCATTTTTATCATCTTTGATGATCTTCGCTAATTTGTTAAACTTGAATTCGCCCATTTGAATAATCAACGTTTCTAAGAATCTCTTGGAGCAAGATTTGCTAATGAGCAATTCTTCTATGGAGTCTTTAATTAAGAAACGATAAATCTTAACTGGTTTCAATTGACCTATTCTATGCACGCGATCAATTGCTTGTAAATCCATTTGTGGATTCCAGTCGTTGTCAAAGAGGATAACAGTATCAGCCGCTGTTAAATTGATTCCAAGACCACCTGCTCGAGTAGACAAAAGGAAAACTTTTGTATCACTATCCTCATTAAATTGCTTGATTTGTTGATCTCTTGCAACCTGACTTGTAGATCCATCTAGCCTGCAAACCTTAGTACCCTTATAATTAAACCAATCATGCAACAAGTCTAGCAACTTTGTGAATTGAGAAAATATAAGAATTTTATGGTGATTCTTAATTAGAGGTACGCACAATTGTTGCAAGACCTGAATCTTGGCAGAGTTCCGAACCAATATTTCAGAAAACTCTTTCTCATGAGAACTAGTATCATCAATAACGAATGGTTCATAGTAAATATATGGGGAATTACAGATATTGCGTAATTGAATCATCAAATTTTGCAATGACAAATTGCGAATTTCTCCTCGAATCTTGTAGAACAAAGAATGCAAAAGCAATTGCTGCTTTTTCAGCCTAGAAATTCGCGAGCGCAACTGCTCTACCACTGACTCGTAGTCTACTTGTTCCGGCGATGACAATTGGACATTATCTTCCTCAATCTCGAATTCTTCATCTGACTCTGCCTCCCTATACCTTTGTCGTGTCGCAACTTTTGAGATTGGTGTCGTGTTATCGAATTTCTCCACCAAGAATTCATCGATTTTTGAATAGTCACTCTTATTAGAGAAAAGATCATGATGGTTATAATTAATGAATTCCTTTAAATTGACTTCAACAAGACTGCAATATAGTTTCTCATTGATTGCATCATAGTAAAGCTTCTTTTGTAATTTTGTCAACGGTATGTGTATCAAGTACTCTTTCTTCGGTGGTAAATCCTTAATCACATCTCTCTTCAATCTCCTTAGTAAGAAGGGCTTTAAAATTGTATGTAAGTTCTTGATCAAATTTTCTTGGATATTCATCTTGATTATCTTCTTCGTCTCTTCATCTTCGTCTTCTTCGTCCTTGCTATTTGCAAAATTTGTTAATTCATCAAAATTAAACCACTGTTGAAACAATTCTAGATCGTGAAAGATATCGGGCAAAATAAAATTTAATAAGGACCACAATTCATTCAAGTTATTCTGCAATGGAGTACCCGTGAGAAGCAACCGATTTGAGACATTCAACTTCTTTAAAAACTTGATCAAAATGCATTCACTATTCTTTAGTCTATGACCCTCATCAACGATGAGGTAATTCCAGTTAA
The DNA here is from genome assembly GCA_030556775.1 of Scheffersomyces quercinus. Taxonomy (NCBI): domain Eukaryota; kingdom Fungi; phylum Ascomycota; class Pichiomycetes; order Serinales; family Debaryomycetaceae; genus Scheffersomyces; species Scheffersomyces quercinus. The sequence goes on along the minus strand of JAKTUQ010000042.1, from coordinate 42,302 downwards.
TGTAATTCAACTTGTTGAAATCTTTTATAGATATCTCATAAGATGTAATGACAACGTTGGTATTCTGTTTGGAAACAATTTGAGATAAATTTATTCTACTTCGTTCTACCTTCGAGCCTGTGTACTTGAATACTTTGATTTTGGGTGCAAATCTTTGAATTTCGGTATGCCAATTAGATAATGTAGAAAGAGGCACAACAATCAAAAAGGGGCCAGTAATTCCGTTTTCTATAAGTAAGCTGAGGAAAGCAATACACTGAAGTGTTTTGCCAAGCCCCATCTCATCTGCCAAAATACCATTCAACCCATTTTCGTAGAGTGTGATGAGCCATTGCAATCCATCCAACTGATAATCCTTAAGAACACCACCTGTAATGAGCTTTGGTTGTTGAGTATCTGTGGAATCCTGAGATTTTTCAATAGCTTCCATTGTCGATTTCGTTGAAGCTGAAATCTTGGTAGACAACATAGACGTTATATCTTGCTTCCCTTTGCGTGGCTTCACAACACGCGTAACACGTCTCTTTTTTGTAGGCGATTCTTCAGGGGTAGGCTGTTGCCGTGGTTGAGCATTATTCTTACTTAATGTAGCTTGTAAAATGTTGTTAGCTATAATCTGAGAGTATATCTGAGACTTCTGAATTAAGTTATTCAAGCGCCCTAATTTATGGTCTTTGGAGAGATGATTGAACTCTTTTTGTTCCACATCCACATGAGCATTTTTCTGTTGTTCCACTTCAATCAATTTCTTCAATGCCAACTCTTCGTCCGAGCTATCAGTATCTGTGGGGTTGACTTCAGTTGTGGTCATTTTCATTTATTACAAACTAGTGTTTGACCGATATCTTGGCTCAAGTAATAGGAACGTACGCGTATCATGCTGATCTATGAATAGGAAAGACTTATTCTTTAGTGATATGGCTAAATACAGGATCTCTGACACACAGATGCTACTCAACAGAATGGTGAGCAGATAGAGAAGAATGGCACCAGGCAGGACTAGCACAAGACCATTTCCACAACTCGTCGCATTGCAGACTTATATACGAATATTTGACATCGTATATTGAATTCAAGTACGCAGCTAAGCAACCATTGTCGATTTGTTACCGAAGAGGGAGGTGGGCCGATTGATGCTTCCCAAAGCGTTATGAAAGGTGCTCTCAAGTGACTGTATCACCGCGCCAGGGAAGTGACTAATTACCGAATCTGGACCAATCTGATTAGAACCGTTATGGTGCAAAATCATCTTGCATTCCGTTCCAGGAGTTCCAGCTACTCCGAGCGATGAGACGATATAGGATGAAAAAAATATGCTGCTTAAAAAGAGAATAATGCTATTATTTGAGCCTGCAACCACGCAACACGAGGGTGACGTCAACATTTTACACATTTGGGTGCTTTAAGAAGCTTTTACACCGCCTATTTTTTTTGTCCAATGTGGAAGTTTTTTTTGTTGGTCTGCAGTTTAGTGGTGATATCACAGGTAACCAGCAACATACTTTCTCATTGCAGCTTATCAATGATGTAATGTATTAAACTGCAAATCCGCCAACTAATTAATTACTCCTAATCATAATATTAACCTCTAAATTGACATCTCTTCCAATACTTTTGTTTAGATACGAATTATGCTATTATTCTAGTAGAAAATTTTAATTACCATCTCTTAAACGTTTTTTATGTGGCTCTGAGTCTTCCATATAAAGCGTTGGTTATATCTAACATTATTGATAATTTGCAATATTGTTAGTGTTGAACTTTTGAATCTGTTACCGTTTGATTTCACCCTGTTTCAATCTCCTGATTAAGCTTCGCCTTCACGATTATCAGCCATTATAGAGACCAATTTTTGTCTGTTGCCCCCTTTTTCCATTTAATATCAACGTGTTGTGCTTAAAATTCATCCCATCGCCCATTTTGTCTTTCAGAAGAACATCTAATTTACTCTTGAGTGGTATAAATTCTCCTTCAAATACTGCAACAAGAGTCTCCAGTCGGACAATTACAACTTCAGTCAACACAATGGGTAGAGCTAACATATTACACTATCAGTTAGAGCATGATCATGAAACTGACTTGTCTACCACTCCACCTGATTCTATAATCAAAGGTGCTCCACCAGTAAAGAAACAGAATGTACATAACAACTTTCCTTTCACGTTGTCAAAGGAATCTACTAAGGCTGATTATTTTGAAAATAATCAGTTTTATGTTGATTCTACTAAGCACAACCACGCTAACCAAGTATTCGATTTGAACGCAAAAGGACAATCTCCTCATACATTATGGATTGGTTGTTCGGATTCTCGAGCAGGCGAGCAGTGTTTAGCGACATTGCCAGGTGAGATTTTTGTCCATAGAAACATTGCCAATGTGGTGAACGCAAGTGACATCAGCTCGCAAGGTGTAATTCAATTCGCTATTGATGTCTTGAAGGTGAAGAAAATAGTTGTCTGTGGTCATACTGATTGTGGAGGAATTTGGGCCTCATTGTCTTCCAAAAAGATTGGTGGCGTCTTAGATCTATGGTTGAATCCAGTAAGACAGATCAGAGCTTCCAATTTGGCGCTTTTAGCCGAATACAACCATGATCCAAAATTGAAAGCTAAGAAGTTAGCGGAGCTTAATGTCATTAATTCGGTTACTGCTTTAAAAAGACATCCCAGCGCATCAATGGCACTTAAAAACGGAGAGATAGAAGTATGGGGTATGATGTACGATGTCGCTACAGGTTATTTGTCAGAAGTCGAGATTCCACAGGACGAGTTTGAGGACTTGTTTCACATCCATGATGATAAATTGGAGGATGAGTTCAACCCGCACTAGGGTTACTACGATGCTATGGTCATGTATAAGGTTATACACGATTAGAAATTCTAATGAGCTTACATGTTGTAAGGCGCAAAAGATAGGTTACGGTTATTAGATTTATGTCCAATAGAGTTGTTAGTTTGTTTTCAATTTTACTTCTTATTAATAGATGTTCTCGGCAACTAAATACGTTACATTGTAAACGTGTGTCTCACCAATTTTGCAATCGAGGTACAGGCGAAATTTCACAGTTTCAAAAAAGTAAGTAACAATGCCATGATATTCTATCACGTACAACAGGTAATACTACCTCCACTAAGCATACTAGGAGGTAAGTATGTCTCATCTTTGAGCTTCGGATGCAAGTGTGCTACGGTAAATAATGTATGATTTCATTTTTTATTAATAATTTTGCGTAGATTTGAACTAGAGCCAAAGGAAAGCAAAGCAACAAAATGAGCAACAAATAGCAGATTACAAACTTTTCTCTTGATTTCTCCTAATTCCGTATGAGCAAGTACTTCTGGAGTTCCCTAGGTTGTTTCCCACTTCAAGTTAAATCTGCCTTCTGGAATCTTATATTCCTCAATAGCTTGCAAGACCTCTTCAACTGTAGTAGCAACCCTAATGATGTCTCCATTATTGACACTGACAAACTCGTTACTGATCGAGTCAGAGATGAACTTCAAGAAGTTGTCGTAGAAACCATCAATGTTGAAGACAACAATTGGCTTGTTGTGGATATTCAACTGGTGCCAAGTAACAACTTCCATTAACTCCTCTAAGGTGCCGTATCCACCTGGCAAAGCAATGAATGCATCAGATTCTTCACCCATCAATCTCTTTCTGGTATGCATATCCTTGACCAACGTTGTCTTTCCGTACTCCTTGGAGTCTGGGATAGGAGTGGAACCGTCGTGGTTGTCGATGGATTCCTTTAACTTGGCATTCATAGTGTCGGTATCGGACCTCTCCCTTGTGATTAATGCTTCTGGAATAATACCGTGGACGTAACCACCTGTGGTTGCACAAGCTCTGGCGACTGCTCCCATAATACCGGTGGATCCACCACCGTACACCAATCCCCAGTTTCTGTTAGCGAGTGCCTTACCCAACTCCGAAGCCAGCTCGGCATAAATGGCCTTCTTACCAAAGGAGGAACCGCAGAATACACACACGGTCTTTTCAGGATCAGCAGAAGTCATTGTGGTATGTAGTAATTTGAATGCTTATTATAATGTGGGTAGTGATGTACTGAATATTATCAGTATGGTCAGCAAAACGAAAGGGAGGGCTTAATTAGTATTAAATTAGTGTGGCAAGTATATTAAAGTTTATGCATATAGTGTTTAAAGACTTGTTTGAAATTCCCTTTAAACTGCTTTGAAGAAGAGGGTATATCTTATTGTATTTATACCAAAGCTGACTCTTCTTTGATCATGGATTGTCCTTAGATTAAATCAACATCTTAATAGAGGAACACCTGCATGCTTGCCCCTCAGCGAAAGTTACAATTAATGACACATTAGTGATGATACCCGCGGTGATTCCGTGGAAAGAGCGCACCGCGGAGTCAGTCGGTGGGACATTGACCACTATCAATGCTGCAACTACCTATCAGGTGCGAGGTGACTGCAAAACGATTATAACCCTGTTTGTTAAATGAGAAGAAAGGTTGAGACGATTGCAATGTTTGTGCCCTAATTTCACCCATAGCCCTGCCAGTGCATATACGTTAAACGGTTGCTCCAAGGGAAGAGCAAGAATGTTCCCTAATGGATTGCTGCCACGCAGTAGGAAATCTCTGCTTCTATTTGTAACTATTTTTGTGCATTGTTCATATATCCCATTTATTGGCATAAACTCATAGGAAAATATGCATTGCTTCAATAGTACTTTCTAAAGTACCCGTAGTCAGTCATGTGAAGATGACAAGGGGTTGGTCATTACGCAATTCTACTAGATTGCATTTAATTGAAAACCCACATGGCATATAAGAAGGAAGTGGCATTGTTGTAGATGGAGCAAGCAACTAACCATCCTTTCGTTCGGTATTCTTGCCAATTTTATTCAAAATATGGGGAAATTTGATCACGTGCACACAAATTAATCGACACTTCCGAGAAAATGTTACAATAATTATTACTATCGGAGAAGCAATGCTGCTAAGTTATACTGGCAACGTTGGAGCTTTCATAAGAAGATCATAAACAAGTACGAAATATCAGAGCAGCATTTGGTACTTTACGAGGATAATCACGTGATGCAAGTTGAATTCTAGAAATCAGGGCTCTATTGCGGTACTACTTTCTAATATTTTCTCTGCATGTAACAATACACGATAGCTGCAAATGATGCACAATTTAACGCGTCCTTTAGAGGCCCATTGTTTCCGGCCATAACAAACCTTCATCAGATAAACATATCGAAGAACAGAATGGGGCTAAAATCAACAGCAGGGTCTACCGATGGCGAAGTTTATCAACAAAGATTCAGAGGGCACTCACTATGAACTAGGGAAGCAAGCCTTCTCGTCGAGAATATACACGATGATGTCAGGAATGTTTTCGTCTATTTGTCTCGATGTAGGAGAATTGACGATCTGAGCCCTTGCAGCAATCCAGAACAACTACTCCCCCAATGTCTTATTCCCTCCATTTCATGACCAAGCATCTCTCTACCTCAATTTACCGACCAACGCACAAGCCGAGAAGCCATTCTCTTTGAAGGACGCTCGCTCCGGCCGCCTTAGGCTTGATCCTCTAATTGTACGTGTCTCACTACAACGACTAATGGCCCCCTTTCAATATGCGTCCCTATGCCTTCGCAGGAATCGTTTACCTCCGTACAATACTGAGACGCGGTTATTCGCTATATTTTCTCTCGTAAAGGAGCTGAGCATAATGCGGAAACACTCGCATGGTCGTCTACTTATTTAACCACATTTCTATCTCGTTCTGATCTTTTGTTCTGTCAGTCGGCAAAAGCACTTTCGTCTCTATTGTTCTGTTTTCTTTTCTACTCTGAAACCACAAGAGATATGATCCGTTGATCGTTTGAATAGTTTTAAACACACAATCCTTTTAAATCGCTACAGACTTCACTTCATACGAAACATTTCACTTCTCATAGCCCAGCCTATTGCATTCCATCATGGGAAAGATCGACATCAACAACTTGTTCAGCCAACTAGACCGACTCGAGTTCTCTCCATCAATAACACAGGACGCAGCCCACCACAACCATCAGCTACCAGCCATAAATCGCGATCCCATCGTGGACGACGAAATACTGTTCGAGCAGTACGAGGTGGACTACTACGACAGCTACCTCGACGACGAAGGAGAAGAACGCCAGCCACTGGAAACTCCATCTCCAAATAGTAGACCATACCAAGAAATGCTAGGACCACATCCAACCGATATCTATAGATGGTCAAGCATTAACAGTAACAAATCAAGGCAATCAACAACTACGACAAATTCACTCAGCTCAATTGATTCTACTGGTTTCACCATGACCAGAGCATCTTCCAGTTCATCCGCTGCTACAATGACTTCTTCAGCATCGTCAGATTTGACGACTATGCAAATGAGTTCAAAGTCAAGCAGTGGTAACCATGAGAAAGATCCCATACGACAGAAGCCGATCCATAAGATGAATCATCGCCAATTGTCAGAAAAGAAAGATAATCTTAACAATATACTAGATTGCTTGAGTGACATGGCAATTCAAGAAAATGAGCAGCTAACGGAACTCTTGGAGGAATTCATACTGGATGTCGAAAAGTCAATACCGCATAACACATATACTATTAAGAATCTAAAATTGTCGTTCAATTCCAATCGAACTTAAGAAATGAAACCCCACTCTCGCAATTGAAAAGTAAGGTGATGTAGTGAGAACTATTTGAATTGGTAATTGACACTGGTGTCGAAATGTTATGATACACACTGAAACCCAACATCGAGAACATGTATATGGGGCTTTAAGTTACTCTACATTCCAATGAGTTCTCTGAGATAGTTTGAATTTAGTGGACAAGTAATGATCTGACCATGATACTACGACGGTATTTCTTTTAAATATTATTATTATTATTATTATTATTATTATTATTATTAGTACATGCTATAATTGTAGAAGTTCTAACGTTTTTCCACACTTGTAAGTGTTTCAACATTACAAATGGGTGCATGTCATTATAAGCGTCCTCTAAAGTCTTCAGTAAATTCCTCTACTTAAACGCAAAACTACTCAATGTCGATGACACTTTTGAACTTCTTAGCGGAAAGTCTCTACCTGAAACTGTATTTGTCGATGACTGATGAGATTGCGACAGCGTCAGAGCATTCGCCTCTCTTGGTTCCAAGTTCAAAGATAATTGATATTGTTCCTCAATCGTAGGACATTTATCGAACCACGAACTTAGATACTTCTGAATATCAGCTACTTCTTGGAAATTATATCCCGTTGTCTTGAATCTATCAATTCCAGTCACTATTTCACAGGTCTTAGCTCTCTTAGCAAAGTTAACCATACGAGTTCTGTTCATCAAATAGTCTGGATTTCCGTGGAAAACGAAAGTTAAGTCAGTTAAAAAAACACCAAAAAAAGGCACACAAGGTTCAGAACCAATGAATTTCAATACATCTCTGTATTCATTGAAATTACGAGAAGAATTCATTAATTTGTTCATATTCTGTAGGTGAGATAATGTGTCAGGACTGACATACTTCCATGTCTTTTTCAAACGGTGAATCGGAGAAGAATACAATGCCGATATAATTGCTGTCATCGAAGAGAAATTATTATACTGACGGCACTTCTCAGCAACCTGAACAAAATAGCGAATTATCTGAACTCTCTTCTTCGCTTCCGGTTTTCTCAAGATCATATATGCAACATAGTTTGTCAATTGATTTGATGCTCTAATAAATGTGGTGATGTTGTCAAAATTTTCATTCAAACCAGACTTTTTACCCCAAACTTTGGCCAAACAAGTGAATTTAGTGATCTTAGCGTACAATTTAAATTCGCGAAGCGTCAACTGTCTGGCTAATTCAATGTAGTCAATATCGAGTAATTTAAGTTTCTTTAATGACGAACCCTTTGTTAATGATGCTGGCGGCTTGACATTAGGAATAACTGGTTCTCTCTCCACGAAAATGACTTCACCATTCAAGATACGTGCCAAATAGGAGGTCAATAATTTACCTATTGAGTATGATTGCACTGCTGCCGTCAGTGAAAATGCCATCCACCTCTTCAAGATTGTTTCATTGTAGTATGACCTGGACCAATGCTTTTCCACAAGCAATTTCATAATATTCATGACACGAAGACGAATAGGATTCTGTTTCTTAGTAATCCATGTGTTATATTCTTCATAACTCAATCCCTCAGGAGCTTCTATGTTGAATCTATTAATTAAGAGCCCCACAAATTCACCTAACGACATAATTGAAGCAAAAGTAAGCAAGAAAGCTGCATTGAAATTGGTATCGAAAAGGTCATGATGTGTCAAATGGGCAACGAGCGCTTCCTTAGTACCTCCTTTAATATTTTCCTTTAGATCTAGTAACAAATCATATTCTTCATCACCTTCTAAATACCAAGGTAAATCACTAGCCTTCTTATGACCACCACTATAATATGAATGGTCGTCCGATTTTTCTGAAAGCAATGTATTATTCCTTTCTATTACCAAAAGTTGAACATTGAAATCATCGTGCATCACTCTCGTAGCATAATTTAAAATTGTTTCACGTTCGTCAATCAATTGTTGGATAGTAGAAAGTATGACATCGTAAAATTTGATACCCTCGCTTAAATAGCCGGACATAAGTGTATCAGGGTTCAACGAAATAGAATCTCCCTTTTTGATATCAACTTGTTCAGAAAGTATGTTTGTCAATAGTAAAGCAGCCTTTTCTGTTGGTAACTTTAGCACGTCACGATTGTAAAAGAGTGGATCTTCATCCTTCAAGCCTTTAAAAACTTCTGGGTCATCCAATGTCAACGATTGGGTAGACATAATAACTTTAAGGATCAAATTGTGGAACTCTTGCTTCAACTGAAAGAAGTCCAAAACAACAGGATAGTCAAATGTAAGGTTAGAAGCAGCCGTAGTCCTTGTCTCATCGTTGCTCGGATCCTTAGTCTTGTCATGAAGTTGATCTCTGACCTTATCTGCATCTTCTTCTTGACCCGAAGCATTTCTTTTAATCAAACAGAAGACGGTGAAGTCAAACGATTCCATTAAGTCAACCATAGAGCTCGCGTGATATAGAAGTTTGTAGATTAAGCGCAACACTTGGGTGTTTCTCTCATTTTTTAAAACATCATTGTAATAAAGATGCTGAACCTGTGGTTTGAGATACTCTAGTGTTTCCTTACTGAGTTTCACTATTTCGTCCACATACTGATAGATTGAGTCATATGCCTGGTGATCTATGATTACCTTGGAGTGGTATCTGTTCTTCAAATCATCTCCACTCACATTGAGAACCGGGTTGTTGGTGGTGAAAAAGGGATTACACCAATTGCCCCCATTAAACTCATCTACTATGAATCTTGGGTATGTTTGAGGGAGAATATCATATCTCTCTTCTCCTTCATCTTCTGACGCATCCAGTGAGTCGTAATCTGAGCGGCGTACAATCTTGTCTTTGGAGAGTTTCATAAAGATTTTGACAAGCGAGTTTATATTGCTACGGAGAACATCGATATCATACTCCAATTGGCCAAGGTAACTATCGTGATGAATTAAACCCAGAGGAGATGTTGTTCCTATAGCCGGGCTACTCTTAGAAGCATTAATTGTATTGGAATCAATATTTGTGCCGTCTTCAGAGTTTTGGCGAATAGTCGACAAAGAAGATTGAGGAGAGACAGTGCTGCCAGCCTTGCTAGTGGACTTGTTCAATTTGAAGATGTCAAAACTGAAAAGTTGACCCTCTGATGTTGCTTGTGAATGGTGCATAACGCTCAAATGCAAAATTCCATTAATGTACAACTGTGCAAATGAACTTGCAATTCGCTTCAACTTCCTTCTGAAAGATGTCTCATACTTGGTATTCATAAAATCTTCCTGATTCAAACGTGAAGCCGCAAAAACGATGGACATGATCTTGTTTAAGCGCGAGAAATGTGTACTAAATAGTTGCTTATTATGGTCCTTAAGCGATTTCAGTGACAAATCTAAAAAGTAATTGAACTGCGTTCTGAGCTCACTCCAACACGTCAAGTCTGAAGGATGCTTGTAAAAAAGGTTCTCCATAGCAAAGAACGGTCTATCGAAGTGATGATACGAAGATGCCCCCGAACTTTGGGTGACTGATGAAGCATTAGAGTCTCTCTTCAATGGATCAAATGTGGCTGAAGAATTTGCTCTAGATCCCAAAACGCTCTCTCCGGTACTGCTATGCATTCCATCGACCTGGAGGACAGAGTTATCTGATAAAGCTTCTTTGGATGGCATCTCAATATTAAGCGGGAAATCTGATATGTCAAAGTCTACCAATGGCATCAGCTTAGTGTATATGTTCAACATCTCACAATAGAAAATGAAGTCTCCATTGGTTGCACATTTGGGAATCCAAGTGACATTCTTTTTGTGCTTTTCTCGGTACTCTTGTGCTAGTACTGCTGCCTCTTCTTCATTTGTAAATATTATACTATTATCATTGAAGTCAGCCAGTGTCAATGTATGGGAAATTGAAGGTTGTTGCAGTTGCTGGTGCAGGGTAATGACCAGATCTGTCAGTTGGTGCTTGGGTATAGAGTTTCCAGAGTGTGCAGCCTTCGAGTCTGATGGTATACTAGTCTCTGAACTAGCGAAGGAAACTACAGAGTTCTTTCTAGTACTGTTCGCCGGAGAATTCTTCTCTGAGTCATTCAAATTCTTTTGTAAAAGATTTGTGAAAGATGGAATAAGTACATTGGCAGCAGTATTTGATGCTGTAATAGAATCGATTTCTTTATTACTTTTAAGCTTATTCAAAACCGGTTGCACGTAGTTGACAGACCGCACATAGTGACGAGGGAACCAGCCTCTCTGAAGCTCACCTGTTTGGCCAACTAGTATACCATCCCACCACCCAGTCTCAGATTTCGATAGAACATAGACGGTGTCCCCCAAGTTGAGCGGAAGATGTATCGGCTGAGTTCCTGGGAAGTCATAGAGAGCTATGACCGTGTCCAAGTGTTTCAAGGGATGGTCCGCTGTCGTTTTGGTGTCATGCGGTGCAATGACGTCTGGGGCGATTTCGTCCATGTAGTGGGACATGGTTGATGATGCCGAAGTGTCGATAATGAGATGCTGATATGACGTTGATGAGAAGTTGAAGTGGAGTTGTGGGCACCGATACGGTTGGAATAGACGGTGGAGAGGACCACAATAGCGACTGGTACTTTCACCTTAGACAAGGCTATATATCGGTTAATTACACTGAAAGCGCTACACCCTATTCAATTCTTATTACCAGATATACCAGGCTACTCAATTCACAATCCCTCTGGACTTCTCTATTGTCTTGGGACCCGTTGACTATTGATAATACAATGTCGTGTCTATTACAAGGCTTTACTACTAGCTAGAGAGATTCTTTTCTGTTGACTACTATCATTGAGGGGCCTGCACATCAGTCATCTGGTCGAGCATTTGGACTTTGTACTTGCCGCACGACCTTAGCCCCAGGTTCGGGAGACGGTAATGCCCTGAGTGTATATGGAGGTCAGGAGCTGGAATAGAGTGTGGTAGATGGAATCCAAAAATAGAGTTGGTGGCAGGAGCGGCCGTCACATAACTCGTGTAATACATTGAAGAGAAGGATTGCAGAGCCCGTGACGGTACCCATCTGTTCCGCTTCACAGCGGCACTGTTAACGCTGGTGCCAGTGTGTCAAGTGATATCCTGTACCGAATTGGCCAGAAAGGATCTGGCAGTGTGCACTCTCCTGATGCACCATAATATCCGGCAATAGCCCTTTTCCTTTTTGCAGTCCCGCTAGGTTCCAGAAAACCACGCTTCCAGAAGTAATTCGGAGCAAGAAAATAACCTCCGTGGTACCAGATGAGTGCATAGCATAACCCCGCCAAAATGTGCTCTTCAATTTCGTTGGGAGAGTGCGGTGCAATTGGCCCATCGATTTCGGAGTCTGGCCTTCCCTTGCGCGGATACAACTTCTCCGAAGTGGCCGACTGACAAGATCCCCTAAATTCATGCATTGTCGGCACTCCCTTCTGATGCCAACAGCGTAGGCGCTCTGCGTCCCCTACTCTAAGACCATCCACCGACTAACGGTTACCTCAGAAGCTGCCTGGGCCGACGTCTAGCTTCGAGGCGTCGGTGGAGCGTACGTCACGTGCGGGCATCAAACCACTCCCTATCTGGTGACAGGGGTTGCTGTGCAGAATGAGTTGCGGCAGGCATCAGTTGGTGGTGGTATGATTGCGAAATTGCAACTTGGTTAGGGGGGAATGTGGTCAATAACCACGAGGTCGTGTGGGAAATTCACACTTTTCAGAGATATATAAATTGCAAGTCATCGCCTGGGTGTTTGAAGATGATTAGTTTGGTTTTTCTTTCTTCAGTACTAGAATCTACAGATCATACAACAAAACAAAAATGGTTACAATTGGAATTAATGGTTTCGGCCGTATCGGTCGTTTGGTCTTAAGAATCGCTTTGGAGAGAAAGGACATCGATGTTGTCGCTGTCAATGACCCTTTCATTGCCGCAGACTACGCCGCCTACATGTTCAAGTATGACTCCACCCACGGCCAGTACAAGGGTACCGTCGAGTCCGACAGCAACAACTTGATCATCAATGGAAAGAAGATCAAGGTTTTCCAGGAGAAGGATCCAAGTGACATTCCATGGGGTGAACTTAAGGTTGACTTTGTAATTGAGTCCACTGGTATCTTCACCAAATTGGCAGGTGCCCAAAAGCACATTGATGCTGGTGCCAAGAAGGTCCTCATCACCGCTCCTTCCGCTGATGCCCCAATGTTCGTTGTTGGTGTCAACGAGGAGAAATTGACCTCCGATGTCAAGATCATCTCCAACGCCTCTTGTACCACCAACTGTTTGGCTCCATTGGCTAAGGTTATCAACGACAACTTCGGAATTGAGGAAGGTTTAATGACCACTGTTCACTCCATCACTGCTACTCAAAAGACTGTCGATGGTCCATCCCACAAGGACTGGAGAGGAGGTAGAACTGCTTCTGGAAACATCATTCCATCTTCCACTGGTGCAGCCAAGGCTGTCGGTAAGGTTATTCCAGAGTTGAACGGTAAGTTGACTGGTTTGTCTTTGAGAGTTCCAACCACCGACGTTTCCGTCGTTGACTTGACTGTCAGATTGGCCAAGCCAACCACCTACGAAGAGATTGCTAAAGTGATCAAGAAGGAATCTGAAGGTAAGTTGAAGGGTGTTTTGGCTTACACTGAGGACTCTGTTGTCTCCAGTGATTTCCTCACTTCTCCATACTCTTCTATCTTCGACTCCAAGGCCGGTATCTTGTTGTCTCCAACTTTCGTCAAGTTGATTGCATGGTACGACAACGAGTACGGTTACTCCACCAGAGTCGTTGACTTGTTGGAGTACGCTGCTAAGTTGTAAGCGTGGTCTACAAAACGCAAGAATAACAATTGACTGGTAGAGTCCAGCTATAAGCCAGTGACATTTCTTCTTCAATAATAAATACAAAGTCGATAATTGTGAGAATATTGTAGAACCAAAGTAGAAACAATTGAAAAAAAAAGAACAGAAAATATAATCACACAAACATATCACTAGAATACTTCTTGAATCACAGCGAAACGGACAGATCAGCAGTAGTACATAGCCATAGGCATAGGCACCACAGACAAAAGAAGGAGGGTAACCGCCATTAACTTTTTTGCAGTCAAATGAACCCGTGCCGCAACATATCTATATTTCCTGTACATATTATCAATCTGATAGTTGGCTAAAACAGAACAGCCGACCACACCATTACAAGTAGCTACTCTTCATTACAACGACATATTCTCCAGCATCAGCCTTGTCAATCAATTATTGAATCAAATACCACAAATCTGCCAAGGGCCAATTATTGCATTTTCAAAATATACCCCATTAGTGAGCACGTATCCAGTACATTACACCATGTCCATATTCTTCAAGGCTCCTCTAGACATAGAGATAAGATTAGACAATGAAGACTCACGCAAACATGTGGATGTCAAGACTCCACACGGGCGCATGGAGAAGTTGCCCATATACAAAGATGGAGAATCAGTCAAAGGAACTGTGACAATCAGAACAAAAGAGGGAAGAAAGATCGAGCATTTGGGAGTCAAAGTCCAATTGCTAGGATCCATTGAAACTAACTTGGATGGAATAATATCATCGGATTTCCTCTCATTGGCCACGGAATTGGCCGCCCCAGCACAACTTAGTCATCCAGAAACATATCCATTTGAGTTCAAAAACGTCGAGAAGCAATATGAGAGTTACAGAGGCAAGAACGCAAGATTAAGGTACTATTTAAAGGTAGTCCTTTCGCGGAAGTCATCTTCAGAAATTACTAGAGAGAAGGAGTTGTGGGTGTACCAGTATATGAATGCCCCAATTGCGACAACGAATAAGGATGGGCCTACCGTCAAGATGGATGTTGGTATTGAGGATTGTTTACACATCGAATTTGAATACCTGAAGTCACGATTCTCACTTAAAGATGTGATTGTAGGACGTATCTACTTTCTACTTGTAAGATTGAAGATCAAGCACATGGAATTGTCGCTTATACGGAGAGAAACAGTGGGAGCCCCACCCAACCAGATCACGGATAGTGAGACTGTTGTTCGATTTGAGATCATGGACGGTGCACCTGTGAAAGGAGAAACCATTCCTATCCGGTTGTTTTTGGGCGGTTTTGATTTAACACCGACCTATAGAGATGTCAACAAGAAATTCTCGACAAGAACGTACTTATCCCTTGTTTTGATCGACGAGGATGCCAGGAGGTATTTCAAGCAAAGTGAGATCATTCTTTATCGCGAGTCATAGAGAGGTTGAATGGCAAGCTGAAAAATGCAGAGGAAGATAAAATCGAACTAAAAGAAGGAAGACAATGACGAAAATCTACTCAGATACTTCACGTATAGATATATAGATTCGAATATACTATTCACAAGGTTGAAATGAGCAGTATATACACACGGTGTCCGCGAATTATGTTATCCGTAACTCATTTTTCACTTTTCTTCCATCGTACTTGATCTCTGCCATCTACAGATTACAACAAGCGATATCTACATAATATCCAAATTTCTATAAAACTCAATGTTTCTACAACAACGAAGGCCAGAAATTTAAAAGCGCAATATATATATACATATACATATATATATATAAATCTATACCTACCCACTTCGCTTCTCAACTACTTCTCACATCACTCTCAATGTTTTTCACTATACTACTCCTCGCACACCTAAAAGGGACAGAAGATCGCACGCCAAAATTTCATACTTCGTGAGATTCTGTTTGTTCTGGATCTGGTTAAGAGCCGCTGAAGAGTGAATAAGACATATTCATAGTTACTTGCCCATTGATAGAGATACCGGTTCCAGACGGAATATATAGAATTAAATCCCCTCATGAAAGTCGTGTAGCAGTGCTTACACTCGATTTCCTTACCTTTCCCCATTTTGCATCTTCCTTAGGTCTGTAAGTAGTCTTTTACAGCATTCCTGTGAATATTCACTCCATGGAGCTGGGCCTTGAATCTAACCACAGCAACATGGTACGATCGAAGTCCACTACAAGAAATCTAAACACCCTGTACTATAGAATACTAAGAGGATTATCACCAAATCCAATTTTGACCGAATCAGATATCAATTTTGATGAGGAATTCGATGCTTTCAGAACAAGTTCAGATTCGCCACAGCAGCCTGGAACGGGCACCATCCCCAACAAAAACTCTAATAAGACGGTTTCACTCTCAGCTGCTGGTATAAGAGCTATCGTATACCAATTACAAACACTCTATTTGAGAACTCCCGTCAAATTGTTTCGACCATCGCGATTTGACTACTTAGCTTATGTGCGTGAACTAGCTAACAAGCATGATAGAATTGACGAAAAGCCATACCGTTTCAGAACACATTCCTCAATTGGAATGCTAGTGAATGTCGTTAAAAAAGAAGGCTGGAAATTCATTCCAGATCAAGTCTTACCACCGCTAATAGCGAATTCCGCCACCGGATTGATATTGTATGGTACCTATTTGGTATCATTGGACCATTTCAATGGCCAACATTCACCCAAGGAAGACAAACCAAGAGAATTCTACTATTATTCGCCATTTGATACGTGGAGAGCTGGATTCATTGCAGGAGCTGCCCAGTCGTTGGCAGCAGCTCCTGTTGATGCCATTTACACTAGACTGTCAGCTGCTGAGATGTTAAGTGGTTCTCACCAAAATCTTTGGGTCTACGGTTTGAATAAACTAAAGGAAATAGGACTTGTAGGAGTGTTCGCTGGTTATGGTTTCTCCTTGATGAAGGAGAGCATCGGATTTGCATTCTATTTCTCTACTTTCGAAACCGTAAAGACACAGGGATACAATATCTCTTATAGAGTAATATCAACGTACAGAAGAAGTAGAGAAGCGATCAAAAAGAAAATAAGAGAGATTACCAAGATGAATGAAGAAGAGATAGATGAGAAATTAGTACGGTTGGAAAGGAAGAGGCTGACAAAGATTTTGAAGTCAACTTTCGTTTTACTTGCCGGAGCATCAGCTGCATTTTCCTTATTGGCAATTCAATACCCTATAACCAAGATACAGAAGCTACACCTATCCAGATTGGAAGCTTTGGATGTATACAATGCCTCTACATCGCACTCCTACAGGCCTTTCATAACATTATATTACAACTCTTATATTGAAACTTACAAGCAAGTGCTTAAGATGAAACAGAAGACAAAGTTGACTTGGTTTCAAATGGCTTACAAGGGATTTGTTAGAAACGCACTAACGACTATACCTGCAACATCCGTGGGGTTGTTGGTATTTGAGATTATGAGAACTCGATTATCGGAAGACATGCTGGAGTTCGAAGTTTTGGACTAGTTGTTAAAGTCAGCAATGCCCAGAGTGATAAATTATCACTAGTGCAATCAAATCCGATACTCATAAAATTATTCTGTATATATATTATTTATTTTGTATATTAATGTACATAGTCTGTTTCCAGATCTTTATTATGTTCCTAAACCAGAACACTATTAGATGGTATATAATGTGATGAATAGAGATTACAATTGACCAGTCTTTTTCAAGTAGGCATTCCAACCAGCATCTCTGTATCTCTTACCCTCCACATCTGGATCCCTACCTTTACCAAATAGACCTCTTCCTACAATAATGATGTCTGTACCAGTAGAGACAACTTCACTAACAGTTCTGTACTGTTGGCCCAAGCCATCACCTTTATCGTCCAAACCAACACCTGGAGTCATGACAATCCAGTCAAAACCTTCATCTTCACCACCCATATCTCTTTGGGCAATGAATCCAATTACGAACTCCTTATCGGTCTTGGCGATATCGACAGTCTCTTCGGTGTATTTACCATGAGCAATGGAACCTTTGGAAGATAACTCGGCAAGCATTAATAACCCTCTTGGCTCGCTGGTGGTTTCCTGAGCGGCTTCTTTCAATCCTTGAACAATACCAGCACCTGTAATACCGTGTGCATTGGTAATATCAGACCATTGAGCAATTTTATAGACACCTCCAGAGTATTGAGACTTGACGGTGTTTCCAATATCGGCAAATTTACGGTCCTCGAAGATCATAAAGTTGTGTTTCTTGGCCAATGCAAGCAATGGAGTGATTGTACCTTCATAGGTGAAGTCATCAATGATATCAATGTGAGTCTTTACAAGACAAATGTATGGACCCAAACGATCAATTAAAGTTAAAAACTCATCAGTAGTCTTGACATCTACTGAAGCACACAAGTTTGTCTTCTTTTCGTCCATAAGTCTGAAAAGACGCTGAGCGACTGCAGATTTATGAGACTCCGCTCTCTTAGTATAGGTTTGTGTCTTGACAGCCATTATGTATTAGTTGGGTGATCCAAATAGATAAGAGTAATTGGCAAATCTATATTTTTGCATCTCATATGTGAAAAATTTTGTCGCATTTTTTGGATATGAAATCTGAAAAGTCTGGAGAAGTGACATTTATAGAAAGGAAGAAGATGATGATAGGATATTGATTAGTGGTAGCTAATGTCTACAGTCCTCTTATAGATTGCCAGATTTCGATGGATCAGCAGGTATGTTAACCAAAAAGATAGCTTTGGTCGCTATGTTGCATATTTGAAAAATGAGCTTATTCTTGAATATGATCTAACCTGTATTGTGTAAATATAACTACACCAAAATACATATGTACGTCTATCTCTATAAGTCGATAGCAACTATTTACTACACAGCGTCCTTTTCTTTACTCTCTTCGTCAGCAGAATTTTTGTTCTCTTTCTCTTCATTGATAGGGTCTTCCTGCTCGTCTGCCTTCTCATCGACAGTTTCAGGTTGGGGGTCTAATTCACTTCTCAATTCTGGATAAAGATTGTCGATTTTTTTCCAGGAAGAAGTCCATAATTCCTCCTTTTCCTTACTCAAGACACCATTACTCTGCAACACCAAAATCATATTCTTAAGCAACTCCGAACCAGACTCTTTAAAAGAGTGTTCCTTCTTATAACTCTCACTTAAGTTGTGAAACGTGATGAAGTTATTCAAAATTCCGAGCCATACTCTCTCAGGTTCCTCGTTGTTGAACTGATCACAGTAGTTCAAATAAACTTTGCTGACCAAAGATAATGTTTCCACTTGTGTCTTTACGAAGCCATTAGCGTCTGTCTGAAGAACCTCAGTCTTTGATAACTCGGATAACAACGGGAATAAGCCGTACTCAAAAATGCCATATGCAGTGAGTTCCTCATCGATTTGAATTGACAATACTGTGACTTGTAATGAGTTCAAAGCATATGTACGAACCTCTCTACATGGATTGAAGCATTGATGTGCAAGGGCTTGAATTAATGAGTAGGACAAATCCTTCCCTTTAAACTCCTCCCTCTTGATAACCACGGACAAATCGGAAGTTAATGCGATAGATTTCTTCAGGAGCTCGACTAAGTCCCTGAAATACGTATCATCTTGACTTCCAAGATTCTTCTCGCTTTCCTGTTCAAATTGTGATCCGATTGCTCCCAAGGATGAGATTTCATCCAATAAACCCAAGAAAGCAATATAATTTGAAGGAGTAATGTCTTGTGGTGAGCTATGTACAATTCCAGTCATGAATTCAAGAATGTCTGAAGCGTAAACTTGAATTGAGGCAAAGAATCGAAGTATCTTCCAGTATTCTGCTTCATTGAGCAATTCTTTGCAACACCAAGAGTCGTCATCCACAAGCGATAACAAAGGTTGAAGTAATTGTGCCCCCTGCTTGTTAATGGTATCTTTGTCAAAATCGGCCAATGCTTTAATGGTTGAGATAACATCTGATTTCGCATCACCTCGTCTTGTCAAAAGCAACTTATAGGCGATTAATCGAAGTTGCCCCTTTTTGGAAATTTCTGGTGCCGATAATCTAGCAATGACGGCATTAATTGTGTCTTTGTCTTCAAGCAACAAACAGAAACATACGGCGATTTCGAGTAAAAAGAGTGTTTCGGTTTCATAGTAGCGCTTGGTTTCGTTGCTGTGTGTTGGAAGCGACTCCAAGAGGAGATCAACAAAAGCTTTTAAGTCTTCAGAAGAACCCTTGGAAACTACTTCGAAGATTGCTGGGACATTGATGGACTTCACGCAGTCGATAGTAGAAAGCGTTGATTCAATTTCTTGGTCCGAGGGTTCAGGAGGTTCATCCGAATACCCCTTCAAGAAGGATGAGAAAGTAGAGAGGATTCCTGAGTTATTCAAAGGCTTGACTCTTTTGATAATGTAACGAGGCTTCACCTTGGGCAATGGAGCGAGTCTTACCTTGTTCTGAAACTCGCTATACAAGTTGGGATTGATTAAGCAGTTCTCGAAAAGAGTTAAAACAATCTTTAAAATCTTACTCCATGATTTAGTTACTTTGCAATCTGTCTTCTTGATCAAACGAAATAGTACAACTGTCGAGAGCTGCGCTTTGAAATCACGACCAAACCAGACAGCCATTTCACTGACGGTGATAGCCTCCTCTTTCTTCTCGATTTTGATCTGCGTAATAGGAATTTCATCTCTCAAGTTATCGTCCGAACTGGTCACTCTGTATGATTTGTCAGTCAACAAAGTCAATTCTGCAAGGGCACCCACAAGACGGTCGATCGATTCCGAAAGATTGTAGTACAAGCAAATATTAGCGCACTTATCAATGGAAGACATAAGTCTTGTTATTATGTGGTCGTCTGAAGCTTCCTTGAAAACAGATACCAAGGTGTCTATAAGTGTGTCTACTATGGCTTGAAAGAGCACTTTATCAAACTGACAGATTTGGATCCAACTGAGATCTAATTCGTCAATGTTACGTGCACCAACTCCTTGGGTGGAGATCAAATTGTGCCAAACGTCATCAAACCACTTATCCGTTCCGTGATGTTCCTCTGGGATGATGATTTCTCTCTCTTTAATAGATTGGTAAATCTTAGCCAAATACCATTCAGGGTAATCCTTTCCATTGTATACACCTCTAAGGTTTCTTCTGTAGTCTTCTAAATGCATCTGTTCTTTGACCTGTGGATTGTGAAGGTCTGTATTCAACATAATAATCGAATACGAAAGAACGAAAACAGAGTCACGATCTGGTCTAACCGGTTCTTGCTCTGGATTAACTTCAACGGGTTCTTCTTGTTGGGCAACGTATCTCTCCGCAAATAGTTCGACAATTCTCTCAATTTGTTGGGATTCTCCAGGTAATCTGAACGTCTTAAGCAATATACGTAATGCCTCGTCAACCCTGAGATCAGTGAAATCAAAGAGATCAATGAAGTGGCTAAGGAGATCTGTATTAGCTGGTTTGGCGAGATATTCTCCAAGGACTTTCTTGTTGAGTCTGGCAGACTTTGTGAAAAAGAAACTAGCAACTTCCTTAGGATCATCTGCAGACTTGATGAAGCCAGCTTCTTCCAATGCTTTCACTCCTTGCTTTGGCTTTTCATTGAGAAGGTCAGTGCACTTTATAAAGAGTGTCTTTTTGCTCCTATCTTGAATCAATGAATGAAGCGGAGAATCGTTTAGGTCCTTATTCAAGGATTTAATCCTATCGTTTATGCCACTAATGAAAGACAATATACCTTCCAAAGAAATAGGAGGGACATTATCCGTTGTAATTAAAGCAGATTCTGGCAAAGAAAGTCTGCAAAGAAATTCTATGAATTTTGTTGCCAAATCCGATCTGTCAAACTCACAGTCGTAGTCGATAAACAAATGTGTGAAAAACACTGGGGAACGTGTCCAGAGCAATGAGAGTGACTCTACGAGCATCTCCTTTGATGTGGCATTTCTTGAGGAAACGTTAGTGCTCGTGTTTTTAATATTGTCATTCTGTTTCTTTGATGCCTCTGGAAGGATGGACTGAAAGATAAGTGTAAGCGTCAATTCGAACTGTGACTTTAATGAACGACCAAGGACAATTGCCACTGTCGTGAACAACTGTAATGCTGCTTGCAAAAGTGCTGGGGAATCGGTAGTTGTGATTATTTGAAGGATATGTTTGGAAACAAAATCAGACACTAAAGTGAAAAGTGTAGGATGTTTGGGTATCTCCTGTCCCGCTACTTCTACTGCAGTGTTTATTAGTGATAATGCAAATACTCTGGTGCTCTCCATGTGCTGGTACTGGTTAGTTGGGGAGATCATGGAAATTAAAATGCCAAGGAATTCATTGATGCACACTATGCCAAATGGTTCTTCCTCGCCATTTGAAGGAACGGTTTCTTCTTTGGAAGATCTGGCACTACTATTTTTCTTCCCTTCATGTGATTCATCTCCTACTGTATCATCATCTTCAGATGTCAGGTCTTTTGGAGTTCCA
Source organism: Scheffersomyces quercinus (assembly GCA_030556775.1). Taxonomy (NCBI): domain Eukaryota; kingdom Fungi; phylum Ascomycota; class Pichiomycetes; order Serinales; family Debaryomycetaceae; genus Scheffersomyces; species Scheffersomyces quercinus. The sequence continues at coordinate 20,388 of JAKTUQ010000042.1, read as the reverse complement.
AGGGAAGATGGCTTGATGTCCGTCCCTCCGATGTTGTCTTCTGGGAGCTTGGTCTCAAGGTTGGTTGGTAATTCGTCTGATGCTATCTCTGCCTCTGGTTCTATATCCTTAAGTTGGCTGAATATACGATATGTGATTGATACCATTGCCATTTCAGCTGCTTTTCTGAGAACTTCACTACGTTTCTTATTACACGCCAACTTCAAGCACGTTTGTACCACTTCGGAAATCACTTCATTTGGGAGCATAACCGACAACGGACTCTCAATAATAGACTCCAACAAACGCAACACTTTCAACAAAACGGTATCATCTGAATTCTGGTCGGCAGCTTCAAAGCGACAGTGGGTAAGTGACAGAATAATCTGGATCAATGTGCTCTGGAGATTCTTCGAATTGTACGAGATGATATCGTAGGTAAGAAACTTGGAAATTGAAGTGAGTGCGAGTGAAGTGATGTGACCAGAAGTCGAGGAGGACTTGATTACTAGAAGAAATGGTTGGAGTAATGTCAATGAATCAATATCGTACAAGTTCTTCGCTTCCATGAGAATACTTCGCAACTGTAAAAAGCTGGAAAGAAGTGGGTTATGGTTGGTCACTCTGTTGCCGTTGTTATTATTAGCTATAGTGGAGGAAAGACCCAAGTTATTAGTAATGGCGTCATCTTCACCCGTGAAGAGATCACCGGCTCCAAGAATAGCAGCTACACCGCTCTGGGACCATCTGGTCATCTTTCTCATGGCAGACGAAATAGTCATACACTCATTGATCATGAGAGTGATGGGATCAATAGCGACATGGCTGGGTGTGTTATTGAGGACAGGCGGAGCAGTTCCAAGGGTGGACAGGATACTCTGGCTTGCAAATGGGATTGTTGGCGTGGGAGAGTTGGAGAAGGGCAACGCTCTCGACATGGTGTGTGGATTCTATGAATTTGTGGGAGACAACACTAGTTAGTGCTGTGGCAACAACGGCCGGAATAAGAGGAAAGGTTGTTAACAAAGCTATTGGGCTCTACCGTTGGATTGGTGTCTCAGCGAATTTTTCGTGCTATTGCTTCAGGCGGTTTCTAGGTGGATCAAATACTTTACCGAACCTCAATAGACAATCTTTCACTTTACTACACGTCTAACACTTCTATCAGTTGATGTCCACTGCGGTTTACCAATTAGGGGTTCAATGAGAACGTAAAAGTCGCCAATCGTGCAATTACTGTATCGATCCGTCTCTAGAGGCCATACAATGCGAAGCCTTGATACTTAGCGCTAAGAACTAGTCCTGCTCTAGTCAGCATTTCGTTGATGGACTGGTCGTCGTTGCTTTGTATGGTTTACGTGTGCCTACGCGGTAGTCACGTGCGGTAACAAAGAAGTGTTTTTTTGGGGGTAAACTTAAGGGTGCTTCTTGGACGTAAGACACGACCGAGATGGAGATTAGATTTTGCAGCAACTTCTGATGTCGTGTGTGATGAAAAGCTGGAATAGAGAGTAACTGTCTATGGTTCCAGGTGAGGACTATAGCAGCATTTATTTATTATTGATTAGGAGTGATTTTGGAATAGCTATTTGGAATGTTCTATTTCAAAGGTAAACGATTTGGTTTTAAATGATATGTATCTTCGGCTTTATACTAGTAATAAGGAGGCCATCAAATCATCCGGAGAACTTGCTGAAAGCTCCAGAGACCTCGTGTCCTAGCAGTATAATGCCAATTTCAATGATATTTCAAACTGTAATAAGCCTCCGCTTCTGATGGGGAGTCGAAGTCCCGTCTTAATCTTCGGATATTCAACTAAGTATATGAGAGCTTTAGCATGACTTGCTTCTATAACGAGATTGAGTTTCTTCATCCGCTTATAATTCAAAACTGGTAGATTCGTCTTAAATGCATTTATTTACAAACATATAATACTCCTAGCTATGTACACATTAAAAAGTTCTGTTTATATGGTTCTTTGGTGGTAATCCTTAAATGACCTCCAAGCTAATCTCCATTCTTTCTGCTGCATCTTAGGATGAAAGATGTCAAAGTCACACTTTTCAAGTTTCTGCAAGTACAACGTTGTGGGGATAGAAACCATGAAAGGGGTAAATATGACATCAGGAAGCCATTTTCTCCATTTCTTTGCATTCTGCAGCAAGAACTTATCTTGTTTATTACTTTTGACAACGTCAATGATCTCCTGTCTTGACTGGTTCAACTTCTCTCTAGCAGTTAGCATGTGATCATTGGAAGTAGTAGCTGTTTCGTAAACTACATTTTTCAACTTCTCTCTGATATCTTTAACCTCTTGTTCGTCTCTTACATGTCCCTGAGTTAATCTCAAAATAGCTTCCTGGGACAAGTCAAATTTGGTCATTACATTGACAGGTAATGTCACTTGATTTCTAGACGTGGCATAGTAGTTTAAGCCTAAAATCATTGCACTGATTGCGGTTGCTTGCCCAATATGAGCAGCAATATCACTGATCTTGGATTGCAAGGATGTCGAATGCTCTAACAAACTGATAACAGAAGGCGAAATAGATGGAGACAATAATAAGCCTTGCGTTTGGTAGTTCAATTGAGAATACGTGCCCTCTCCATATGCACATATATCATCAATGGTGTTGAAAGTCTTGTTATTGAGAAAATGTCTTCTGGTTTGAAGGAATTGGTGGAAGTATGAAATATCCAAGTTCAAGTCGTTTCTCAATGCATCCCTAAGCAAAATTGCCACTGGCTCTCCGATATCCTTATCAGAATGGGGATCATCTGTAAACACTCTTGCCATCAAATCGCTCCAAAACTTGAATTTCATATCAGCCGTCGATACACCCATCGATTTAGACAATTGCGACGAAGCCTGCGAGGCCACTGAGCCGAAATTGCTGCCACCATCGTTGATCTTATTCACTTCGAGGTTGAAGGCTCGAATGGCCAAAAAGGCGTTTCTTGCTGGCTCTGGGATATACTGTGCTAGAAGATATGAAGATCTGTCGTGAGTCTCTAGGAGAGTGTTGACGATTTCTTGGGCATTGTGCAACTGAAGAGCGTACCTATCGGATCCAGAGACACTGTACAATCTCACTAATGAGATTCGCTTTGGGATCGCTTTCACTGGCGCGTATCCAGCTCGTAACATCTTACTATTACTATTACTATTACTAATGCTACTATTGGTAGTATTTACTCAAATTGAAAGAGTAACATTAACAATTTAAAACGTTACCCCAAACTCTCTTTTGCTCTCTACTTTGATCGCAGCTGACAGCTCTAAAGCTCTCTTCTCAGATCTTCATAGTTAAGGCTTTCAGTGTGTCGCACTCAGTAGAAGTGAAGACACTCTCTGCAGGCACTAGCAGAACCAGAATTTTTCTATCAGTTTCGATGTTGCAAATCGATGAACGGAAAGCAGCACATTGAAAGGTAGAGAGATAGACAGATAAGCTAGCTAGTGTGATATAGTTTTTAATTATATATACGCAAAAGGCTATAAAAAGTAACATAAAATGAAAGTCTCCGTCGTGAGACCATTTGCGTTCTTGGATATTTCCATTGGCGGCAAAGAAATAGGCAGAATCGTAGTGGAGTTGTACGACGATTTGGCACCAAAGTCGTCCCAGAACTTCATAAACTTATGCAAGGGCATAGAATACAAGAACGAAGATACACAGGAAACTGAAATACTCACATTCAAAAATACAGTATTCCACAGAGTTCTAAAGAATTTCGTCATCCAAGGAGGAGACCTCAAGTACGGGAAATTGGATGCTTCGCTCCCATACCCCAATGAAAACTTAGGCCAGGGAAACATATCAACTATTAATCCTCCTGCTTTCATAGAAGGTGAAAATTTGACTGAGCCTCTCGACGGCCCTTTCAAATTGTGCATGGCCAATAGCGGAAACAAGGACGATAACGGGTCCCAGTTCTTCATCACAACGTACCCGCAACCCCATCTTACCGGCAAACATACAGTATTTGGAAGAGTGGTACATGGAAAATCTGTTGTCAGAGAAGTTGAAAGAGTTAGAACAAATAAGGAAAACGTACCTGATAGAGATGAAATTGTTCTTATCCAAGATTGTGGAGTATGGGATGAATCTATGCTGGTTCCCATCTTCAATGCAAGTTACGATACCAGAGGCGGAGACATATATGAAGAATATCCAGATGATGATGAACATATCAATAAAGAGTCATCTGAGTCTGTCTTCATAGCTTCAAGTAAGATAAAAGAAAGTGGTACATTACTATTCAAAGCAGGAGAGAAACAGCTGGCATTCTTCAAGTACCGTAAGTGCTTGAGATATATCATGGAATATGTTCCAGATCAGGACCAAGAACCTGAGTGGTACGAAAAATACATTGAATTGAAGAAGAAAGTGTACTTAAACTTGTCCTTGGTTTGCCTTCAATTAAAGAACTACCCTAAGTCAGTGGATTACTCTTCGTATCTTTTAGAAATGGACAACGTCAGCAAACAGGATATGGCTAAAGCTTATTTCCGGAAAGGCTCCAGTTTAATAGAGTTGAAGAAATATAAATTGGCATTGGCTGATTTGAACGCAGCTCAGAGCATTGTACCAGATGATGCTGCCATCAATAGAGAGTTGAAAAGATGTGAAGGGCTTCTTGAGTCCCAAAAGCAGGCTGAAAAGGCGAAGTACGCGAAGTTCTTCAAGTAGATACAACAACTGATATTCTGGGTAATAATAGTGAAGTTATCGTATGCCACATACTTGTGAATTTCAAATTAGAAATCAAATGACTTCTATGATATACATTGATCAATACAGAAAGAATGCACGTGAGTATTTCTATGAAATGCAGATTAATTAATGTAGAAATCTAGTGTATGTACAAAGGTGGTACTATTCTAATGGTCGTATCCTAGAATTCTAAATATGCAATCGTGTATCAACTCAGAAGCTAATCTATTTCTGGGGTGTTATCGTAATTCGCATTGCTCTCGTTGTTGTTATTTCCCTGGTCTTCGGAGCTAGAATTGTTACTATTGTTTTGAGTATTTGAAGTACTAGTTCTATCACCGCGTATATCTTCGCCTGTTAATGCAGTTAAGTTCATGAAGTCAAGGACGTCTTCGGCCAGGGTGATATCCGTCAGCATGGTCTCTATGCCATTTGCAGTTCTTCTACTTGTCATTCCTGTCGGAAACAAAGGCTCCGGTGCATTTCCTGTTCTTTGTCTTCTGAGGTACCCCAAAATATGTGAAAATGGCCCATTTGACGTGGAGTAATCTCTCTCTGTCTGGTCAGGACTCTCATGAGACCCTGAGGCAGATCGAAGTACTCTTCTTAAATGTCGACTAGTAACAGAACTAGAATTGTCCTCCATAGGAAAGTAGTGGAGTCTATCGACTCCTAGAGTTTCTGAATCAGATTGAAGACTTGAATAACCATTTGTTCCACCTGAATTCTCGGGATTAGAAGCAGCAGAGGGGGCAGATTCGTTGATGTCGACATGGGCTTCCGTTGTTGTCAGTCTATTAGCGTCCGTTGGTAGGTTGAAGATTGTGACATTTCTTGAATTTGTATTCGTAGAAGTCGAAGGCTCTGCAACGGAGTCACGACAAAGAGGACAAGTGGTATGTTCCTTTAACCATTCAAAAAGGCAATCCTTGCCAAAAATGTGTCCACACGGCATTTTAATGGCGTTATGTTCAAAAGTACCGGTGTACTCGGAAAGGTATTTGGGGTCTTCGGTGTTGGTGTCCCTGTTGTTGTCGGTGAAAATATTGTCGTTTGAACTGCTCGTGTTATTGGATGTATTACTAGCTCTATTTCTTCTGGCAGTACTTGATGGAATTGAGGCACCATTAGATGGAGGTATAGCAGCATCTGACTCGTCTTCGGACTGTATTCTGCTGTTACTTTCACTAGTCTCGTCAGTGGTTTTCAAATGGTCCAATCTTCTCTTCTTTACGGCAACCAACTCATCGTCACTTTCTTCAGCGGATACCTTCTCTTGCTCTAACTCATCAAAACTCTCAAAGCATATGGAACAGGTCTTCAAGTCGCCAAGATCCTTATCTAAGACGTCAGGAAATGAATTGAACTTACTAATAGTAAGACCCTTTTCCTTATGCAATCCGTTTATGATAGTAGAGTAAGCCATCTGAGTGGCCAACCGAATAAACTCCTGAATAACCCTTGGATCTCTGTTAGATGAGTTATTTGGCAATGACATTATGAGTGAACCGGCTCTGTTAGGGTTCTGGGGATTGTTCTCGTCAGAAAACACATAGTTGACCGTAATAATGATAGCTCTGGTGTGATCCGCCTCCGAGCCAACATCTGGGGTAGTAGTTCCTGTTGGCGCTGGTCCCGTGTTGTCCACTGTTGTTGTGCTTTCAAGCAGTGCTGTAGGTACGGAAGATGATGAATTATGGCGAGAGCTACGTCCACCATTAGCGCGGTACAAGCCAGAAACTGTCTCCCTGAAACGATCAAAAATGCCCGCTTCCCCTCTATTGGACCTGTTGAAGCTGGAGAAAAGCGGGCTAGTTGTAGAATTTGAGTTACTGTTGGAAGATCCAGTAGGTTGTGGTACACTGCTTGTAAAATTTCTAGTAGCATTATTACTACTATTAGTGGATGCGTTATTAGTCGCTGGCGTGTGAGCTGTTTCAGAATTCTCTATGGCAGCCGAGCTGGCTTCATTGCTGCTGTTTCTTCTGTTACGGAAACGGCTACTGCTAGAAGGTGAAGCTGCATTTTCGTTGGTATTTGGTGATGTTTCAGATCTGGGCGGATCGTTGCCACTGGCGTTACCGCTGTTGTCATTGTTTCGTGAGGAGTTCATACTTCATACGGTGGAACCCTGGTATTAACGCCGTGAGTGTAGTATGAGCAGATGTAAGCTCAAATGTAAACGGTGGTTGTAGTTGTGACTCTGTTATACAAATAGGACCATATCAAGTATTCTGATTCACTTCTAGGAACGGGGGATGTCTGTATTATATAGACTCACCTATCTAGATAATATCCCCGAATAGTATAGTACGGAGAACTGTGGACTACAATCAGACACAGGGTAGCTAGAACTACGGTATTCGATTCCAAAACTTCAACTAGAATGAGGACAGAAAGGATACTGTAGATCTAGAGAGTAGGTACTGGAACCTGAAAATCAAGAATACGTCAAGTGTCACTAGATCAATCCTACTGATTATTAATTGGCTATGTCCTAACTACCGCTATACTGTGATTGTGATCAGGTTTTTTAGGCCAAGATCTTACGTCATCCGGCGCTAAGTGGCAATGTATTCCCGGTTGCGCTGACGTAAGTTTGGAATCACAAATTGGCTATCGGAAAAAAGATGTTTTCGTCAGTTGACTGGTGCGGTTACACTATGGTGGGTATGACGTAAGCCAGATCTCTTGCGACCTCTGGGGTTGCCGAATCAAGCCATATCTGGAACCATGCAACTTCACAGGAACAGACTAGGTGCAACAGGAGATGCACACATGGCTTCGATAAGCTATAATGGGTAGACCTGCTGGAAATATGATCCTAGAAATGTATGAACCTTAACTCATAATATGTAACTTGATACGGTACCAGATTTCGTGCTACATTGCCTAAGTGCCCCGTTCTGTCGTTTGACAATAGGACAAAATACTCAAATTATTGGAACGATTTGCGACTCAATGTAATTGAATAGACTACTCCATACTCTTATTAAAGGCTTTTATTTTATACATCTATGGAAGAAACAATAAATCCTCAGACGTACCTGGAGGGGAAAATAAGCTATATATGCATTTTTATGCTAAACCATGGCGACAAAAGAAATCATCAATACGGCTGCAAAAAGGGTCTTGAAAGACAATGCACTCTTCAAGACTGATGCAGCATCGGATGAATGGTTGCTGGTTGATGTAGAAGTAGAACTTGAACTAGTACGAGTTGTAGATCCAGTTGTAGGGCTTGCACCATTATTAGGGTTAACAGAACCTCCAAAGGACCCTCCTGTCAAGGCACCGGTCAGGTAAGTTACGACGTTAGTGGCAGTTCCCTCTCTAGGAGCAACACTACCGATAGATGTAGCCGAAAATCCAGCGGCTCTAACAGCACCTGGAACAGTCGAAGTGATGACTTCAATGTCCTCGTCGTCATTGTGTTGTACTGGTGCCAACGAAACTTCGAAATCATCTAAGTTGTACACAACATAGGCACTCCTCAAAACATTGTCACCAAATAAAATGTAATTGCTGTCACTAGATTGTTGAAGGACTCCAAGATAACACGTTGTAGCTGAGCCTCTCAATAATAAGTTTGTCAAGGGGATTTCAATGGTCTGCCCTGAAAAGTTAATCGCCACCTTAACAGAGTCATCGTTTGTACATGGCACAGCGTACATTCCAACACTTTGTGAATACTTTCCTCCAAGGGATTGACCCAACTTTTGAAGAAGAGCTGATGGGAAATAACTCAAGGTCGAGCCGGTATCTAACACTGCTGAATAAACATTAGTAGACACCGATTGATTTTGAGAGCCACTAACAATAGATACATCGTTCACTATTATCTCAATTCTGATTGCCTCCGTATATCCCATTGCCAAATTAGAGTTGATTATCGGAACTGTTTGCAACGTACCCGAGAATTTTGAATGATCGATAGCTCCGAACAAGATGCTTCCGGTCTTTGCATTGGCTTCACCTAAGTATAACGAGTAAACGTTCTTGTGGATGATACCAAGATTCACCAACTTAATAGGTAAGTTTTCGTATTGGTAGTTACCTCCACCTCTAGTTGAAAAAGTTGTCTCCAAACCAGACAAGCCAATACCCAATACACCAACATCCGAACTGGTTTCGTTGACAACTGCGAAAGACAAATTGGCAACTGTGGTATTTCCAATTATCACATTATCGCGGCCCCAAACACCAAAAGCTTCGGTATTGTCAGCATATTGAATGGTGAAGGCGGAGGCAGAGCTATTACGTTTAAATGTGTCCGATTTTTCGGTATTGAATGATCCGTAAGAAGTACAGGTGTTGGAAGCAGCCTCCTGACCACCACCAAATCCACCACCGGAGCCAATTTGGTCTGGGGCAGAAGTTTCAGTGAAATAAATAGTGGTGTAGTAGTCTGTTCCACCGCCACCAAAGGGATTCCACCATGCCTTATTTTGGGCTACTTTGGAAACTTTAGTGTCCTTGACGGTTGGAGTTGGTGGGGGTTTCGATGCGGCATCCAACAAGTCTTGTTCAATATCATAACGACTGTCAAATACTGTGCCTCTCTTGGTGTCTTGGCTAGGAGCTTTATCACAGATCAAGTCGTGGGACATGACCCATAAATCGGATGAACCAGTATCTACCAAGACTCCATTCGCATCCTTGTTTGAACCGATCTTCAAGTTGGCGAGGTAGAAAGTCTGCATGTTTTGTAATTCCATGTCCAAGAAACCATCCCTTTTGGAAAGGTAGGCTGTTTCTGAACTTTCGTCGACTAAGTCCCTCTTAGAGTTACCACGATAGACGTTGAAGTCGATTTTGAACGGAGCACCTTCTGCTGAAACAGCACTGCTCATGACGGAAGCCGCCACTGCGTATGATACTGCTGAGTTCCACTTCATTCTGAATTAGTGGACGAGCGATGAAATTGACTTGATTTGCTGTTGGAAATAGTGAATTTGTAAGTATCACGACTGGCGACGAAGAGGTGGAGACGCTGCCAAGTAATTGTTGGTGTAGAGACCGGAGAACGCTTGCTATGAGGATTATCTATAGGGTATTAGCTACGCACAGTCAGTAGCAGAATGGTTCTTGCGGTTTAGGATGAGGGAGCCACGGTAACTGGGATTAATGGTACGGTGTGGTGGACGAGTATACTGGTTGTTTATCGGGTATACGACCAGTTCCTAAACTACTATAGTTATTATAACGAAGATGTAGAAAATACTCCGAATTGCTGCTACCAATTCTTTAATCAAACAAGCAAAGATGTTCTATATATATATATATATTATTACTGCTGCATGGACAATTACCTAGGTCCACTGAAAATATCCTGAGCTATTATTACAGCATTATTTGTGAGCAACCCGAGTTCCAAGCCTTCTTGCTATGCTAAATCCATCTTACATAGAGACTCTCCTGCGTAGGTGACGTCGACTTCGTAGTTTCTCAGTTCTGTGCGTTGTTTTCGCAGTACAAATGAGTGCCTTGCAAGTCAGTGAATGCGTGGAGCACTGCCATGGATTGTGTGTACCGGATTCCATGACTACCACCGTTGTTTCTTTTTTTGGATGCACCAAGGCAAGAATCTGTCGGTATTCATGGCACACGGTGAGCGTTGTGATAGACGAGCGAGTTCGGAACCATCGAGTCCAACGATAGGGTCAGGGAAGAACTCTGAACTGGGCAAAAATTGGCCCTCTAGATCGGTATTTTGCCCTCAAACTGCCTGCCTTTTTTTCCAGCTCTCAACCCCGCCTATGACATCTTTGAGACATGCATCAGTTACGGCAAGTATCCGGCAGCTCGTAGAAAATATTATATCTGAGATTTGGATCCTCGAATATCCTGCAAAACATATCGGAGAAGCCTGCTCGTTCCTCGTGTTATAGCCCACCCTCATCCTTAATTGTGGAATCCAAGTGGGGATGATTGGATTATTGAAGTTCAGCTTCCTGCAGTCGTCGAGCCTTTCAGGTTAAACGATTAGTCGCAAATTCTTGGAACTGCTTGATTGGGGATCTGACTGGGGCGGATGCTAACCATTAGTAACATCACTAAAACGCAAGCCCCCGTCCTCTCCTGAGCAAAGTGGGAGGGGCAAATCTGTTTTCTCGGTATTCCAAATCAAACCCAATTGCACCAAGTCTGGTCTGTCACTTTGGCTCTTTGAAATCTTATATAAATAGAATATTGTATGTTACTGGCATAATTTTCCACCTTTGCACCTTTGCACCTCTGCACGTATTTTCTTATTTTCGCAAGCAAATTCTGTTCTCCTAGCGCGGTATTGTCTTCATTCTGTCGTAAGCAGTAACATGCTGCGAAATTTACCGTGTTCCGACTTATCCTATAAATGATAGATTCTCTTTGTTCTGCAAGAGAAAATAGACTTCTCGCCGGCGTCGGTTATGGTGGAACCTGTTTGTGTATCTCTGAAATTCCACCGGCTGGACCAAACAATGCCGGAAAATTCTCTGAAGTGCTGCATTGGCCAACGGCGTACCTAGACTGTGCAAGTGACAGCCGATAGGCAAAGGGCAGAATTCCACTTCATTGAGTACCGCATTCTAACCGAACGGAATGCTGCAACGCATACGTTACTTTTCAGCATTCCAGGCTATCTTATTACCATATAAATAAGTGTCTTTCAATTTAGACAACTCTTTTTACAATGCTTACCTTAGACGTGTCTTATATATTTTCTATTATTTAAACTTTAAATTATGAACTCATTTTGTAGGCTTAACTACTCTTGTATGTTGGGATCAACCACAACCTTTAAATAATCATTAACTACCTCAGTAGTGTACTCAAACCCAACTAACTTGCCATCATAGCGGTTGAGGAGTTCATCGTTCAAAAATATCCGCGTTGTAATTGGAATTAAGAACAGCTCGTCATTTTCATCCTCTTTTACACTCAAATAATCAAGAAGGTCCCATATTTTTTCTATATATCTCATGAAACTTTCTCTTGATCCAAAATAGAGGTTGAATAAAATTTCCCAATTGTCAAATGAAATGCTGCTAATTTTCAAGTTGTAGATTAACTCTGTGATGTCACCGACACGCTCATTTTTCGACAGTATGTAGTTGCTAAATTCGATGATTAGATTCATGGTACGCTTGAATAGAGTAACAATATGAAGAGTCTCATTAAGTGTAGTATTGGATGCAAATTTGCTGACTGTCAAGTTGTAGTTTGCGAGTAATTTATTGTAATATCCCAACAAGTCAATTTTAAACCAGCTGGTTTTACCATTTGCAGGGAGTATGAAGTCCTGAAGTATTGTCACGAAAATGGATTGGTAAATCAAGCACTGGTAAAAGTTCTTCATGTAATGATAGGGGAATTCTCGAATTAATTCTGACAAGATATTTTTAGTTCCATTCGATTGTGAAACCAAAATGTCATCCAACAAATGAAAATGATTAAAAAGGTTACTCATTGACGTCATATATGAAGTGTATCTCAAGGATGGAAAGTAGTTAGATTCTATTCTGATAAAACTTAACCATCTTACAAGAAGGTGAAGTGTCATTTGGTTCTTAACCAATGTGGTCAATTCGGTCACTCCAATCTGTAGGTTTGGGTTCTTCTCGTAGTTGGCTTTGAAGCGTTTAATATCATCAGCTACAAGACCCGTGATATCACCGTACAATCCTAAATAACTTCTAATGATATCCCTCATCGAAGTCGAATACCTAGATCTCTGATAATACAAACCCCAAAGTTGAATTGCAAATCTTACCAATGGAGTCTTGAGCGACAGCAAATGGTATCCATAGAGTGCTTGTAGTAATTTCTTGTGTGGAACTATAGTCGTTTTCAATTGATTTGATGACAATAATGAACCCTTGAATTGGAAAAAGGTAAACTCCATTTCAATCAATCTCAATTGCATCCAGTATCTTGCAACCACTTTAAACTCTTGGCTTTTCGGATAAGTTATATTATCTTGCTCCGGTTGAGGCTCATCGCCGTTTTTGCTTGCAGCTATGACGTCTTTCTCGGGATCCTCAATTATATCAATGAATTGACTATTGAGGACGACATAGTTCAACAAATTATTAAATTCAAGGTAGTTTTCTATGAGCATATCACTGTGCAAGTAATAGTTTTTGATAATGAAGTACCAGTCCATCAAGTATAAAGTATCTGTGATCTTGGCGTAGCTTACCAATTTGTCCCTGATAAATTTGGCCGTTTTTATCCATTCATCAATGATATCCTGCTTAGGCTTAAATAGAGTAGACTCAACTAGGAAGTTAGATAATCCGGTATTGTCAAACAAATACCCGTTGGCCAAGATTAAGTACATGTAACTGAGGTGTCTAAGCTCTGTCACTGAGAAAGTAATACTTCGGGTCAAGTTCTGAGTACCTTCGTCATTTATCTGAAGTACCTTATCGTATACAACGCGTATTTGGCTGCATATCTTAACAAAATTCATAATGTCCAAGATCTGATCGTTGAAGGACTTCAAAAATAACTGTACAAGATCAGCAAAAACAGAATAGGTGCTGGGCAAAAGACGCTTCATTTTTTTAATATCCACCATAGCAATTTCTACTTGTAATCGCTCGTCCTCTTCTAGTTGTTGAGCGAAACTTGGTATACTTTGCGGTAAAGGTGACACGTCGGTGGTTTGCCGTGAATTGTGATTATTATTTGGAGGGTTGCTAGCTCCAGCATCGTATAGCATTGTCACCATAGTTCGGCTGCCTGCTTCAGTGTCATTGTTGTTGATAAGCCCAGCAGTCTGTGAATATGTGTATTGTTGTTCAGGTATTTGAGCTGGATACTGGTCAGCTACAGGCATAAGTTGGTTTCCTGATGGTGGTACAGCATACTGTTGGTGTATTTGAAAATTAGGTACTATAAGCTGCTGTACATCATGGTCATCGCGAGCTGGGTATGGTATTGGATGTCTGTGTATATCAACAGTTGTATGTTTCATGTTTGGAGATGTAGCTTCCAAATGCCTGGAAGTAGACGAAATAGATAGAGCCAATGATGGTATCGAGTCATTATTTGAATTGAATGCTTGGACATAGTTGTTGGTTAGCCTTAACTTTTTTATATTGGATCTTTTCTTTCTCTCTTTGATCTTCCACAACTCCTCGTCCGAAGGAGGTTGTGGTGGGTATAGTATGCACTTATCCACACGCTTGAACTTCTTACAAGAAGCACAGGGAACTTGCAAATCACACTTGATCTTCAAAAGTTTGCAAGGACCACAACTGTAGCTTCGTCTTTGCCTTTTAGGCTTTTTGAGGCCTAGAGCTTCTTCTGCCGCTCCTGTGGTTGAAAAGGTCGAATCGTTTGAATGGCCGGCTGTACCATTACTACTTACGCTGCCCGAGGGTGATAGTGGTGACACCGAATACGCTGCAGTAGTACCACCTTTGTTGTCGGAAACCGAGTTTTCATTCATTGTATGATGCTCCACTTCACCTCACCTTACAGAACAACACCACCTAGTTTTGAACCGGGGTTTTAAGCAATTATATAGGATGTAATTCCTGTGTCTTCCACCTGTATATTGACGGTATGATATTTTAAATCCGATCGGGATTATTATTTGAAGTGCGCTGAAGATCACGTCACAGGTTAGGATGGTTTGCGGGTGTTGGATTGCGTTGAAATAGCTCTGAGAAGAAAGAATAGGGTGGCAAGAAGGTTTTGGAAAGAGCAATTGTCGCCTTCAAAGTATGGAGTATAATGGTAAGGAGGTAGAAAATTGGATAAGAGCTCTGGTGCAGAGTTGGAGTGAAGGATGTTGAGCGTGTTCACCGATTAGGCACGGCGATGATAAAGTAAGAAGTCTATTTCCGCTTCAGAATGTATATAGGTTATCGGAAGAGAGAGGTTACGTAGACATTGCATTTTTGGCGTGGTGGAGACCCGGGATTACGAATAAATAAACCCGAATCGTACTTGACGTAAATAGGCATGGACACGAGTAGCGGCATTTAGGACTGCTCGGTGTCCCAAAGTAGGTCACTTAGAAGTGTATTTTGTGGTAGTGGAAATTGACTTCCAGCATGGCCGCACTCAGTATTTTGCTTGCTACTAGAAGTTCGCCAACAAATTCACGCAATTAATTCAGCATGTCTCCCCTCTTGAAAGACTACAGTTGGGGTGACTTTTGATGCTCTCTCTGTTTAATGGCTCAGGAAAGGATGCAAGGTCCAAAGACGGATATTTCGGTTGTCACATTAGAAACTCTGCATTTCCCAATTATGCGTGCAATACAATCCATTTTGCATCTACATCAGAACCAAACTGGTGTCTTGTACTTCCTTCAGCGCCTATCCCTTTTTCGATGACATATTTCTACATTAATGAGGCAATGTTAACAATTTAAGATGTGTAAATTGAGCAATAATAGTTTATTTTTGTTACATGTATCAAGATGTAGAAGTACCCATATTCCAGCAAGCTTCGTATTGTGATCGCAATAATGACGCATTTTCTAGATTCCGCTCTACGTCATAAGTCATATGCCTCACTTGAGTGTCCAGTACATAACTCAGTATAGAGTACATCCGTGCTGCCCTGTTCACTTTCCTTTTCATTTTCATTTATTAATTGGACTACCTATCGACCCTCCTACATCTATACACATTTTCAACCACTTTACATCTGGAGTTTACAATGCCAGTTCACCAATTATTCTCCCACCCTCAGTAAACACACCCACTGCGCGACTTCTCACTTCTCACTTCTCACTTCTCACCTCTCACTTCTCACCTCTCACTATATTTAGTCTGCAAAACTCCGTCCCATAGTTAACTGCAATGTGTCCGCGCACGACCCTGTCTACCCAATTGTATTTGTTGAAATTTTGATTAACTAAATTTTTCTCAGTCTCACAGTGAATGGTTAACAAAAGAAAACGAGCACTAGCCGCCAGCATCAGGGTTCGTCAGATTCAGTAGAACATCGTTCATCAATTTGGCCAGTGGTCTTCTTATATAGTAGCATCAAGCACTTAGTTACGACCGTGTAAATTTCCCGGAATTCCATTAAGCTGTTAAGCACTTGTTCCGTCCCGTAGTAGACTAGTACCCATCACCCGTTTTACAGCCAACAACACCTCTACTCGGAATGATATCAACCAGATCTACCATGCTCAAGAGAATTGCGCAGCAAAAGTCCATAAGCGCTGCTGTGGCTAGAGGTTTCTCGTCATCTGCTGTAACCAGAGACATCCATGAAGACTTGGTCAACTTGAATAAATTGCCTAGAAGACAACCATCCACGCCAATCGTGCCATTGGTTAACCCAGCCGACAAGTACAAGGTGCAAATCGAGGAATTGCACAAGTTCGGAGCTTACATCATGGCTTGTTTGCCAAAATATATTCAACAGTTCTCTGTGTGGAAGGACGAGTTAACCATCTACGTGCCTCCTCAAGCCTTGAGACCAACCATGCTCTTCTTGAAGAACCACACTGCAGCCCAGTTCAAATCCTGTGTTGACGTTACTGCTGCTGACTACCCATCTAGAACCAACAGATTCGATGTTGTATACAACTTGTTGTCTGTGCGTCACAATTCCAGAATCAGAGTGAAGACTTACGCTAACGAAACTAGTGCTGTTCCATCGCTCGTGCCTATCTTCCAAGGTGTCAACTGGTTTGAGAGAGAGACTTACGACTTGTTCGGTATCTTCTTCGAAGGTCACCCTGACTTGAGAAGAATCATGACTGATTACGGTTTTGAAGGCCACCCATTGAGAAAGGACTTCCCAACCACCGGTTACACTGAGGTCAGATATGATGAAGAGAAGAAGAGAGTTGTATATGAGCCATTAGAATTGACCCAAGCATGGAGAAACTTCACAGTTGGTTCTTCCGTATGGGAACAAGTTGGCGAAGGTAAGGACTTCACACCAGAAGCATTTAAATTGCCAACCCCAGAGCCAGAACCACCTAAGGAGGAGGAAAAGAAGTAAACAGAGTAGACAACATCAGTGGCTCCCATTCATATACATATTTTCTTTCATCTTCCCTTGCATTTCATTTTCTAGCTATTTATTCGTAATATATTCGAAGTATATCAAATCAAGTACAGCGTAAAAAAAACTATGTAAATTCACTGGATCGCCATTCTTAAAAATCTTATTGCTAAACGAGAATAACGAACCTCCCACGGCAAGTTTCAACCCCAGGTTTTTGAAAATGCTTCTTCAAGCTTTCAAACTTATCATACTATTCCTTAAAATTCATACATTATCTTGCTACTAAGAAAATTTCATTAACTTTTATTGCATACAAAGAGCATACAAATTCTGTAATCTATAAAGAACTATAGCTCCCAGCTGAAGCGTCTTTAAGTCAGCCTGTCAACTTTCTTATCTCCTCGGTGATTTGCTCCAATTCCACATTCTTGCTTGCAAGGAACTCCTCTAAAGTAGTTACCTGACTACGAATATCGTCAATGTCACTTTTAACTTCTTTCAAATCTTTGCTCTTGTTGGATGTCTTAGCAGTGTTCAACTTATCCTGTTTGTACTTTAATAATTGTTCAAATTCGTATTTGAGCATTCCGCTTATATCGCTGTCGTTGTTGGAACTCTGCTTGGAACCGTTCTGAACTTTATCCAATAAGTTCTCCAAGTCAGTTAACTCCCTTCTTAATCTGACTTCTTCCCAGTCAGTTCCCTGTGTAGACGAAAAATCTGTTCCTGTGTCTCTTATAGTACTAGACTGACCTATTTTACTTAAATAGTCATTTGCAAACGACTTCTTTGATGATATAGATGAAGTGGGTTGAGGCTTCGACTGAACTGAGTTCAAGTCGTAAGTAGGGACTTCCTTGGAAAAGGTAGCTCTTAACGATGCTGGAACACCTCTTGGTATCCTCTTTCCATTTTCTCTCTGGTTTAGGATATGTAAGAAGACCAAGACCTGGTCTTTGTCGATAGTCTCGAAAGACTTAGGGTTTACTAAATTCCATGCAGAGGAAATATCACTCTTTGGTACTTTGCTCAAGGAGTTATATAATGTATTCAATGACTCAAACTTGACTCTTCCGTAGGAATCGCTGTTAGAGTTGTAGATAGTTTCATAAGTGGCTTTATCGGTTGGTGAAATGTACCAGTCGAAGTCGTCACTCAATCCGTCTTCATCACCTTCATAATCTATGTCAAGATTGCTGTTCTTTTGTACCGCCTTATTTGCTTGAATCAAGTGCGCTTTGGATGATGGGACCAACCAGTTTGGTAATTCTTGGGGTATGGTCGAAGACTGTCCATTGACCATATCATAGATCAAACGCATAGTAATACAGAACTCTTCGAAATCCAACTTCCCATCGCTGTCGATATCCGATAACTCCCAAATCTTGGACAATTGGTCATCTTGCAAACGTGAATTCTTCAAGAGTGGTGCAACCTTCTCTCCGGTCAACTTGTTGCTTACGGGGTTCAATCCTTGGAAGATCTCCCAGTACTTCTTAATTTCCCAATCTTCTAGTCTAGGCATTGTGAAATATCGCTATTTGAATATTAATCGCAAACACAATGTGTCAATACCTAAATTTATTACTTGATTGAATAGATTGTCGTTCCAATGTTACAACTACTTGACCAAAGAGTCTGACCCTGTGTGGTTGTTGAAGCTGTTACTCCTGTTACTGCCCCGATTGGCAAATTCTCGATTTCCAATATCTGTCGCGGCATGGATGTTATGGTAATTGTGGTTTTGTCACGTGCGCGGAGTTGTGAAGATTAAGAGGGTGCAAACAAGTTGAGGTTACAGATCATAGAGATTTCGGTGTAGAACAAGGATTGCAAATAGTGGAAAGAGAAAGGTTATGGGGTAAGGAATAGTATCTAAATTGGGTTAATAGTTTCGGAATAACTTTCATAAATGCAACAAGACTTTTTGTATTTCTTCAAAAGTTCAGCTAAAATAAATCAAAACACCCTTTGATACATAAAATTTCAACAAATAACGTTACCTCTATCTTTTACTCACTTAAATGATCATTATTTGATTGATAAATGCAATTTCAATAGAGATAGGGCCAATATAAGGCCGATTCGGGCAAATTTTGGAAAATCGGCCAAACATCCGTGCCGCAAATTTTAGTCGAGATATTCGTCATAGAAAGGACTTTTTCAAGAATTGGGCGGTTGGTGTAGTGGTTAACATATTTGCCTTCCAAGCAGGTGACACGGGTTCGATTCCCGTACCGCTCATTTTTTTGCATTTCTTGCTATCAAGCATTAGTTACTACATGAAGTCAAAGTTACAGTGAATATCTGCCTACTCTGTTATTGGGTGCTTGAACATGAAGAGTGAATAGGTAATTCGGTTACAATCAAAGATTGGAGTGCTCATTTTTAACCTTCTATAACCGATGGTCATACAAAATCGTAGGTACACTTAAAATGCTCCGACGGGGCGAGTATTCGGAACCGTATGCCTGTAGAGTATATGGCACAACTATGGCATAACTCTAGTCTATGTTGCCGAAAATGATAACTACCTTATCAACTACTTACATCAGCATGTACTTTTTGTAGATCCCTATGACCGTGCGAATCATTGTTTTAGTTAACTGAAAGCGAGAGCTGAATCCTACCAATTATGAGAGTCATTCAATAAATGAACCGATATGGGATAAGACCGAACAGGAGTGATCGTGTACCTCACTTATATGTCATTTACAGTTTACTGCATTCATGCGTTGGAATGTTTGAAAATTAAGCTAACTTGACTTTTGGTTCTTAGTACTACAAATTTCTTGATTCAATTGATCATACTTCAGCGGTAACATGTACCATTTTGTATATTAACCTAAACTAACACCACAGTGAAAGCCCATAGAAATGAGCTATTCAAATTCTTAGTAGGATTGAATTGAAGATCGAGATTAACAAATGTCTAGAATAATGGCAGCACTAAGCAGAAGAATGATCTACGCTATTCTGATAGTACCCATTGTGGGTTCCCTTTCTGACGCTCTACGGTTTAATGTTAAGAAAGAAAGGTCCACCCATTCATGATAAAGAGATAGTACATTGTCACTTCCTACCTACACGAAAGACACCATAGAAATAGAAATTCCCGAGGTTGCCCATTCTAGAACCCCACAAGCCCATATAAGATACGAAAACGAACTAGTCAAGAGTCATTAAATTCCGTACAATCATACCCGGTTGCACAGGCAATAGAAGAGTACGTTGTCAAAGTGAAGGACCACCACTTATAGCAAATAATACCTTATCAATTGACATGTCACAGATCTTCTTCCTCTACATTTTCCACTAATTACATAAATTTCTTTTGGATATTGACATATGTATTCACAAGATACTTCTTTTGATTGGATAAGTGAAAAGACTAAATCGCTTATAAACGGTTAGGTCACTCGATTTCGAAGGTCATTAGAGGAACTATAACAATGCTAGCAGGAGTAGACGTACCCTCGATATGATTACGTACAGTATTTTCCAGACAATATTCGTACCCCTCTTAACAATACTTCGCTCCAGTAATCCAAATTAAGGCGCGATAATTATATCTAGTTTACGTTTTAAAGTATTAGAGAACAATGTTTGTTTGCTATAAAAAAGTCACATACAAAATGAATAATATACGTTCTAGATACTTATATATTTCTTTTCATAGTTAGAATACTTTTCACAATTGAAGACTAATAAAGTTTGAGAA
>JAKTUQ010000041.1:0-59476 GCA_030556775.1 Scheffersomyces quercinus | reverse complement strand
CAGCATTGTCGTAGAAGACCCGTACCGCAGCATTGTCGTAGAAGACCCGTACCGCAGCATTGTCGTAGAAGACCCGTACCGCAGCATTGTCGTAGAAGACCCGTACCGCAGCATTGTCGTAGAAGACCCGTACCGCAGCATTGTCGTAGAAGACCCGTACCGCAGGCCTTTGGTATTAATCTCACCTGATGTCCCTCAGGTCTAGTAAACTTCAATAAGTGAGTATCCAAGAGAACTCTAGCGCTCTGTTTATAATTATTCTGAACTCTTGCAAACACTCGCCGGTTGATCCGAAGCATTCTATCCTCTGCATCTCTCACAGTGATCTCCCTTGAATTGTACCCACTAAAAAACATACTTAAAGAAAGAGAAAAGTTGTAAATTTGAAATGTATTCGAATGTGCTCCACTTTTATTTTATATCAAAATTTTCGTGCTTTTGATATTGACCCTGCAAGAATTATTGGGATGGTGCTCTAGATAAGGTGCAGTCTGGTGTTGTTAGTGAATTGGTTATATTATTCAACCGCTCGAAACCAAGGTGTACTGTCGTGGAACTGCTGTGTTGTATTTCATCAAGAAGTACCACCTTCAGATTCACACAATGCCAGTCCGTCATTCTTATCTAGATGACAAAGATACTGTTAGTGAAGAAGAAGAGGACAATTGGTTAATTGACAGATTCGCCTTTTACGGTACCAAGAACTTCGCTAATATCGCTGAAATCGAAGAAGCTATCAAGTTCAGAGCTACTGAGAGTGGTGAAGAAACGATCCAAGATTAGTCGTATGGTTTGGTCAGAAAACCTAGTGATGAAACCAGTGAATCTGGGATGGCCCGATGCTTGAAAACAATGCTCGCGAGTTGTCTAACACTATGGTCTCTGTAGCATCTGAGAAATACATTAGAGTGGCAAGCTCTTCCTGAGAGAAAAATTTATGTGTCATGATATATATGGTGTCTAGTAGTGGTAGCTTCTTCTGGATTGTTCAAGTTCAATGATCATTATCAAGTTAGAAGTGGTTCATTCATTTATCACAAGAGAGACTTGTGGGAATAGGGACAGTTACATAAAACCTTATAAGGAATAGGGCTGCATGCACCCACAGATATATACTTTTAAGCCGCATTTATTGATCCGGTAAATACACTAATATTTTATCTTTTCGCAGTAACAACCATGCTGCACGGATTTATGCTGCTACAATTGGAAGAACTGATTCTTTATCAAGCATTTGTAATAGGCATAACCTAATTACAGATGGCATTGTGTTTTTGTATTCTAAACCAAAAGACAAGCGGGCAATTGACAGCTTAACTCACTGACATGTTCTAGTACTTGGTCTGAGTATATGTAATACGTGAAATCATCTTACTTGAGAGCAGTTTCAATGTTATGAGCTTGAATCTCACCTTCACATTCATCACTGTGATGATCTATATCAAATATATAATCAAGATCTTTGAGATCCTTCTTCATATGCACCACATTGCTCTTGCTATCTGATAGCCCGAAATCAATTAACGTGACCTTTCCCAATAGAGAAACATGAATGTTATCAATTCTGATATCGTTGTGCGAAATTCCTAACAGATGGAGCTCATGGAGCCTAGACTTGATGGTTTCGTGAACTTTACGATAATCCCATTTTTCCTCCGGCATTTGTTCCCCGAGATTTTCAAGTATGAGCATAGGCCTGTCACGATGGCCATTCCAATAGCCAGAAGCAAGTACCTTTGAATAGGAGTCAGCGTACGGTGATTCCGCTATTTTATTATTGACTTCAAGTTCAGCAAAGAACATATCATAATAGCGCTTTTTGTCAAGAGTCTGAAATACATCAAATGTATACGGTCTTCTTTGGTGGAACCAATTCTTGTCGTAATAGTACATCTTCGAGAACACCTTGGAAGGGAGTATCAAGGTAGGATATCGTTTCTGAGCTTCATTCACAATCCGGCAATAAGTATTTCCATTGAGAATCTCAATTTCATCACGTATATAAAGTTCTGGTATAGGACCTAGATTGCTTGTTATGAGCTGACGATCATTTTGGTCATCATCATTTTCACCAAGGAATTCATCTGTAACTCCTGGAATTACGTTCGAAAGGGGGTCAATTGGATTTGTTATGGTCTGAGCCTCATCGTACCATTTTTTCACTTTTTGTTGAGTTGCAATTGCTCCTTCATCACTATCATAGAAGAATCCAGCAATAGCTGATCTTAGGGTGATACCATCTTCAACCGTTTCCGGATTGTTTACGACGAAGTACTCAATTTCCATTTCGCCTTCATCATTAATCTCGAATATAAAAAAACCCGAGAAAGTCTGATGATCTGAAATGAAAACTCTATTGGTGCCACAACGAAAAGCTTCGTATATGCATCTTCTCAACACCAAAGTAAATAGCACTCCTTCATGCCATTCACCATCTGTAAATGAGCTCTTCTGTACTTCGCCTCTCAATTCCAGCTCTAATAGTCTATTGATCGCGTGTTCCATCTTGTGAAGCCCTATTGTCATCTCATAATTAGGCGTCTTGAGATCACCAATAGCGTAACAAATTTCGGGCGCGGTTGCCAGACCACTTTGAGGGCGCTTAGTATGAACGACTTTTGCATTCATATCATATTCATTGGAAGGGTGTAATGGAGGTGATACAAGGGGAATATGCCCAAAACGGTGTCTGTTACCACCTATTTGGGAATATATCTTGTCAATCTGCCTTGCTACTTCTCCGCTAAAGTAATCCTCGATGAATTTTATGGTATCAAGAGGTCCATAATCACACCGGTAATCTCTCTGTAAAAGGTGGAATGTGAACTTTGTTTTATCAATCACTCTTTTGAGTGGATGGAGGAAATCCTCCTTAAACTTTTCGCTGTTTATTCTCTTAAATTTGGCTCGGATCAATTTGTTTGTAATGTAACTAATTTGCCCCCACAAGGGCACTAACTCTAGTCCAACAGAAGCTTTTATCTCTCTAATGCATCCCTTCTTTTGCTTGCTTCGAGGTTGCTCGTCTTTGTTTCCGGATTCGCCATCACAATCATCTCGAATACTCAATAAAGGAGTGTCCAAAAGTACTTTGATAGCTAGCCTATTGTTGTTAAAAGCCCTGTTAAATAGTTGGGTATTTGTGCGTATTATGTCTCCATTTATATCTCTTTTCGTGATTTTCAGACTTTCCAAGCCTGTGAAGTACATTTTTGTCATATTTAATGCCTAGTTGTAAGGATGTGGTTTCATTTTGGATCTACTAGGACGATTTTGTTATTTGATGTGTCTTATGTCGTCATTGTGATATTAGTGGAGGGTTGTATAAAGGTTCTCTTATGTTAGCGAGCAAGTTTCCCCAACAAAGAAATATTTCTGATAACCCTTCCGGATCTTGAGAAGAAGAGACATTCAGCTCTCAATGTGTCAGTTATTCAGCAATGTAGAAAGTTAGGAAATATACCTGTTCATATCGACGTTCTCTCCATTGATAGGTTGCAAATTCTACCCCACAATAAGGCAGCAATTCAAGGGAACTACTTTGAACTATAAAATAAGCTCCAAAATCGGTTACTGAGGACTGCTTACGAGAATGAAAAGCAACATGTTATCAGGCTGTGATTCAAAATCAGTGTCTGAAAAGGTGCAGTCATCAAGATAAGTGATTTACAGGCGATGGAAGCTGCTTCCTTAGTCACAGGCAGATTGGGTCGCTTCAAATGACTGTAATAGTTGGTTATAATCTGCATAAATGATGAGTTTAAGGCAGGATGAGTTTAAGGTAGGATATGCACATTTATGGCAATACTACTAGGGGAATTAGGAGATATTGAAAATATGACGATGCCCGCAAAGGAACTTCTAGAATCTGAGATACACCGAATGACACGTCATTGCCTTCGAAAGTGCTATGGTCTAAGATTTAACGCGTGCTAACTTATAGACCGACTCCAATTACACAAATTCAGTGTTCTACACCAACGCAAATAGTTTTACTTTTAAAGGAGTAGTTATTCCATCACCATTAATTTCGTACATAGTTTTTTATGTTTAATTGAATATGAGTGATTTCACTCGTGTCTGTTGCCTACAAATCTTATTCTCTTGGCCGAACATTTTATAAATCAGTTCTTAATACCGAATTCCATGTCAATATACTTAAGGTCCTCCATCATATTTGTTTCGTTGTTTGTAGCATCAGACAACCCAAAATCAGTTAGCGGAATTTTACCTGAAACGGCAACATGAATATTGGAGATTCTGATATCATTATGTGAAATATGTGAAATTCCCAACAGATGGAGCTCCTTGAGTCTTCTCTTTATAATTTTGTGGACCTTGAGTTTTTCCTATTCTTCTCTTTCACAGTAATGTTGTCTGAATTGATTCCAACAGGCTTCAGTGAAGATGAAAAAATAATAGAAAGAGAAGTGGCATTGCCTTGAGGTACTTAATTTAAGTAAAATATATCCATTTGCTCCCGTCGGTCCTAATTAACTATCCTCCTGTATATCTGGACCCGCTTTGGATATCTTACTTTATCTAGCTGCACAAAACCTAAAAGGCTCAAATCAATTCTTTCCTCACGTTACTTCGCAGATTCTGAAACAATGCAAGTTTCTGCCCAGATATGTTCCTCAGCGTGTAGTAAGTTAGAAATTTGAGTATTCCATCATACTTTCATACTTTTTTCGCTAAGTAGTTCAAGTCATAGGTGCACTGGTTGATGCGAATATAAAGATTATACTAGAGGTTCTTCATGTTAAAAAGAATTCAGTATATTTTTTCAAAACTAATGATTAGGTTGGAGTGAATTTAATCTTTTTTACACATTTGGACCAAATAAAATAATTTAGGAAAACTTGTCTCAAAAACTATTAAAACCATCGGAGAAAATTTCTTAATAAGGACACATACATATTCACTTTGAAAGGAAACTCAAACATTCTTGATTAAAGACAAGAGAACTATACCACCTTCAATCTATCTTTGTACATCCATTCTGCATACCGTATGACCACATGCACTCCTCATGTTTTCTTGATCTCGCGAGCTTTTGGAACAGCTAATAACGTAGTGACTATAGGTGTAGAGGATAAGAGAACGAAGCCAAAAGGGAGAAATTTCGATAGCCATCTATTTTTTAATATATATCCAATGGTTTTTCTAGGGAGTAAGGTTTTCCGTGGTAAAAATGCACAAGCTGCTTACGATAAGACGTTCGCAGGCAAGTACCAAAAGCTCTTGTACAAGAACCATTTCTTCTACTTCGGGTTACCTTTCATGTTATCAATAGTAGCAGGATCTATCTATTTGCAGAAGTTCACCAGTGTGAAGTGGGAAAGATACGACGACAAATATAGACAATTGAATGAAGAAGAGATGTTGAGCTTGATCGAGAACAAGCGTCCTATCGATAAGAAGAATGACTACTATCGTTTGCAGGGGTTATTGACTGACCACTTGGACAAAGAAGTGAGTTCCAATGACGATTATGAGATTGTTAGGGTGAAGAGAAAGAAGGAGGATGAGCCAGTTTGGTAAGAGGTTAAAAGACCAGTTGTGGGAGACAACAACGGATGACGGAAATGATCCACATAGACATACGACATTCCACCAAGACATATCATTTCCGGAACACCTAACCCCTTGGATTCTGAATACACGTAATGGTCAGCATCAGAGCTCGCATATCACATCTCACGACTTCGAATTCCTGCTAGCTCCATCACATTTCTTCCAATATCTTCAATGACTAAGTAAATCCTATGACTACCCTCCTTAATGGTATGGATATGAAGAAATCCATGCCGCACTAAACCCCATCGCATTGAAAAAAAAATTACATAATATTTCACTTGTACATAGAAAGAATTCCTATAATGAATTTGATATCATAAATATATATACATTCAGAAGAATTACCTCTATCTAGTTGTAATATCTTGAAGTCATATCTCAAAGCATATATAAAAATGGTATCTTTCTCGTGTGAAGTCTGTAACGACACTGTCATTAAGAAGAAGTTGGACCAACATTCCCAAAGGTGTTACGGTGCCTACTTCACTTGCATAGACTGTTCCACTACCTTTCAAGGAAACTCGTACAAAGCCCACACCAGTTGTATTTCAGAGGCTGAAAAGTACGAAAAAGCATTGTATAAGGGTCCTAAAAAGAGTCCTAACAACCAAAACCAGAAAAAACCTCAACAGAAGCAAGAAGCCCCTGTTGAACAAAAGAAGGAAGAATCCAAGGCTGTGAAAGAAGTGACCTCACATAAAAAGTCTGAATCCAAGAAGACAAAGTCCAAGAAGGAATCCAAGAAGGAAGCCACTTTGGCCACGTATTTGGATTCAAAGTCCGAGGAAAACTTATACAAGGTAATCAAAAAGATGTCAAAGGACAAATCGGAAGAATTAAAGACAGTCTTGAAGAGCTTGAAGATCACTAAGGCTGAAGATGGTACTATCGTGATAGCATAGATAGAAAGAAAAGGAGACAATGAAGCAAAGAGTGAAAGGTCATAGAGCACTAGCTCGATAGCATGATTACAGATATTAGACACATGGATTAGAATCTACTTGGGTATACTTGATTGGTCATTATTATACCACTGTAATAACTTAGATAAATATAATACATAGAATAGCCAAAGGCTTTCCTGAACTTGATACCTATTTCCTCTTATTAAGTGCCCTGCTCACTTTACCATAGAACTGTGATAATGTGTTGTATGGAAACGACAAGTTCTCACACAAGTACTCAGGAAGTATACGTCTCAACAGTTTGGCGTTTTCGACAACATCTCCACCATCCTCATCGTCTTCATCATAATCGCTATCCAAAGCTTCTAAGAACGTCGGTATGTATCTGATCTCAGCAGTAGATTCGAAGCTTTTGGAGATAACCAACTGGTAGTTGATGTATATTCCTTCATCAGTTGTGCTGGACGAAGATTGTTTCACGTCAAAGTAGTACTTTAAGTCGTCCTCCTCGAAATTCACAATTCTCAAACCCGTTAACAACTCCAACATGTCCAAAGTGAATCCAATATTCTCGAACTCCTTAGTGAGCTGTTCAGGACTAATTTTGGAGCTACTAGATCCTTCAACATTTCTAGTCTTCTTCTTTCTGATAGGTGATTCGTACAAGCTCTCTTTCTCATCAATTGATATGTCTCTCTTTGAGCCAGAATGTACACTCGCTTTGAGCTGTTCTATTTCTTGTTTAAGTTTGTCTATTGTGCTCTCTTTCTGAAGTAAATCTGTGTTCAAGTCCTGTATTAACCGATGGTCATTATCCAATTGGCTCTGTACTTTACTTTTGTATTTGGTAAAAATCTCATCTTGTTTTGAGTTGACTAGCCCATTGATCAATTCTACCAAATCTTGGCTGTTATCCGAGGATAGAATGTCTTGTTCTGTGATGATAGGATGAGATGCCTTCAATTTCTTGCTTAATGCAGTGGACACTGGGCCCAGACTGGTTACTCGTTTCGATGTGGAAGGCGACGAGGGTATTCTCTTTTTGGGCTGTGTGGGAGTTGATGCGCCCCGCACATCTTCTGGCTTAATAATGTTCTCTAGGACTTTGGCCGAGAGCTTTCTTGTTCTTGTAGTTG
Organism: Scheffersomyces quercinus; assembly: GCA_030556775.1. Classification (NCBI taxonomy): domain Eukaryota; kingdom Fungi; phylum Ascomycota; class Pichiomycetes; order Serinales; family Debaryomycetaceae; genus Scheffersomyces; species Scheffersomyces quercinus. The sequence continues at coordinate 51,855 of JAKTUQ010000041.1, read as the reverse complement.
GAACAATGAGTTCTTCTTCGATAACGGTTTCTTTCGTTGATTTCACGCTTTTGGTCGGCTTCTGCACAGCTTTGCGAGTTTTCGGACCCATGGCTAACTCTATCTATGAATTTTTAATTTCTACGTTCCCTAGTATCCTTGTCCACCGTCATTAGCTGACTTCTACTGGTAATAGATCGGTGTATTTGTGCTTATTTCAGCGTGTTTTGATATTCCAGAGTTCTCGGACACGCGGTTTTGTGGCTTTATTTTGTGTGAGTACTGCGGTGCGGGTGGATATAACATATGTGATTGTGTGCAGTGATAGTACGTGTTGTGGTGTATATGGAGTGAGATAACTTAAGCGGTGGAAGGGTATATGTTAGACAGTATGTTAGATATGATGCTGGTTTATGCAGTTATGGTGTCTGTGAGTGTGATGAAGAAAGCTCTCGTGTTGGCGTGTATGCAGGGAGCTAAAGTCTGTAGACGAAAGGGTGGTATAGTGGCTCCTCGATTGTGCCGTTCATGGTAATCTCTTCCGATGGCTTGGATTAGGCATGTGATGTAAGCTCTCAAATGGGTGCGGGTGTGTTTGGTGGCTCCTGGTTATGTGAAGCACGAGCACTGGCAGAACGTGAAAAATGGAATGACGATTATGTGCAGTGAAAGTAGTAAAGCAGGACTTTCTGGGATATAGTAGCAAAGAGGCTCAGGAGGGTGTTGCTGCTGCTGTTGTGCAGATGCCGTAACGGGAAGCGAGATGTATATCTACTTGGTATTGTTCTTAGGACGTTTCGTTGGTGAGGAACTCTCTCATCGCTATTGAACGGAAAAGTCTTGGAATGACATCAACCGTAAAATTATGAACGGAGCTTGGCACAGCTCCAGCCACTCGCTGATATGTGCCTCTGGCGCCGTCGGCCCAGATTCAGGAGTTTAAGTGGTGGAGCATTTTTCAAACATTATCCCTCACGGCATTATGACTCAAATTTGAAGAATTACACAGAACTTAATATTTGAATGGGGCGAGGAGGAGGGGGACTGGAATCGATCCGACAAAGTTTATCTTAAAAATCTACGTTGAAAAATCTTTCGAATTCCAAAGTCTATGCTCATAACATACGGTGCCCGCCTGGCGGAATATGATAAGTGCGCAAATCAATTGGATGAGCGCACACTCCTTAAAGTTGGCTTCCTCGACATTATTTCATAATGTGGATCCAAGAATTCGTATACGTATTACATGCATATTGCTTCTTTTTGAGATTAAAATCTAGGGTAAACTTTCCCTTGGACATCCCTTTATTGGCTACTTTTTAGGGATATCCTGTAATCTATCAATCTTTTAACCGCCGAGTGAATTCAAAGGCCCAGAATTTGTTAACTAAATGACATAAACATCTGTAGATACCCCTTTCTTGACAAGCAATTTGGCCCAAGTTGCAACATAACTCTACTTCCCAGAGGAGGGGAGGCGGGCAAAGAAGTACATGCATGGTGAGTTAAAATATGCTTATAATTACAATTGCAAATCACAGCATGCAACCCTGCTTTCTACGGTCGTCCACCGGAAGTTGCTCCTTTGCTTCCTATCTAAAACATCTCATTACTTAGGAGACCGGTTCCAGTTCCACAAGCCAGCTTCAGTAACATGTGATTGGTTAGGATTCTTGTCATACACATTGTAGGAATCCGATATCTCGGGTAGCCCTATGCAATATTTGGCGAATGCGCATATCCTGATTAAGAAGGTGTTCTATTTTCGGTTGTGAAATACATAATTGCAAAAACGTCTCATGTCAATTCGATCTCCAACAATAATAGAATACACACTGTGAACACTTTGCTAAAATAGGTACTATGATTGCCGTCGCTTTCAGATTATTTTCTGCCCTTTGGGATATATTGCTATTGTTATTTTATTGGGGGCATAAACTTTAACCAATGGTGTACGAGACTTTCTTCAGGTTGCCGTTTACATATTAGTTTCGTAACTAATAACCCATTTCATGTGGCTGCAGTTGAATCCCGGTGGATTAAATGAATATCTGCCCTACATTTCCTCATTCTCTCGTGATACTGATTCCGTTCTTTCACATATATATAAATCTCTCATTCCCATGGACAGTATTACAATAGAGATATTTAACTTTACATCATCAACCCGCCAAGACCATGAGAAACAAATTAGATTGGACTTTAGCTTTTGTTGCAACATTGTCTCTAGTTAGAGCCAGTGGTGCACCATATGAGAAATATGGACCGGGGAAGAAGACAATGTATGCTTGTCAGCTCCAAATAAATGGAGCTGCTAGCTTTGGTGCAAATTCTTCTTTGAGTGACCAATATTTCTGTACTGATCCAAACGCTAGAGCTACACTTGCTGGTTGCTATAGTTTTGGTGGAAGAAATACTTCTTCTAACATCAAAGTCTTCAGCGACTATTGTGAAGAGAACTATAACACTTCAATATCGCTCGAAACGTTTCAATTATCCTACGACAACTACACAAAATATGCAGTTGATCCTAGTGATATTCCAGGATTTAACGTGACTATTCCAGTTGATACTCCCATTAAGTTAAACGAGAGTCTAGCTCATTTATACCAGAGAGCGTATGATGTATTTTTAAATAACTACGATTATACTTTATACTATGGTTCTGGACTTCTTGGATATTGGGCTCTAGTTTTTATCCTTGCAGCTATTGCAAACTGGTCAAAAATTCTCTTTCCGGGTTTAGTCAAAAAATTCAATGGAAAGATTTCAAATACTTTTAGAAAGCATATTACATTAAGCGCAACAATTGTTAAGAAGAAATCACAGGAACAAAGGTTTTTGAAGGTATTCAATTTTATGATACCTTCTCGTCTGGAATCTCTTGTACTCATAGGGTTTCTAGCTCTGACAATGGTTCTCTGTGCTGTCAATATTTACTATGTTGATGAAGATCCTGTCTTCGATGGTAGAAGAAATGCCATCATGCGTTATGTTGCCGATAGAACAGGAATTACCGCTACTATTATAATGCCACTATTGATTCTTTTTGCTGGTCGTAATAATTTCTTGCAATGGCTCACTGGATGGAACTTTGCAACATTTATTGTCTTCCACAGATGGGTCGCAAGGGTTGACTTCGTGTTGGTCGTCGTCCATGCTGTTTGTTTTTCTATCTCTTTGGGAGACTACTATCACGAGGAAATGAAAGCAAGATACATGATTGGGGGAGCCATTGCTTGTGTTGCTGGTGGGATCATCATGGTGCAAGCAATGTTATTTCTCAGAAGAAGATGGTACGAGGTCTTCTTACTTTTCCACATACTTTTGGCACTTTGCTGGGTCTGCGGTGCTTGGATACATGTTGTCGATTTAGGTTATGTCTGGTTTATGTATTCTGCTGTTGCAGTATGGGGTTTTGATAGAGTAGTCAGAATTTTCAGGTTGGCATCGTTTGGTGTTCCAAAGGCAGACGTATACTTGTTGGCTGATGAAACTTTAAAAGTTATAATTCCAAAGCCAAAATATTGGAGCTCCGTTCCAGGAGGCCATGCATTCATCCACTTCATAAGGCCAAGTTGCTTCTGGCAATCGCACCCTTTCACATTTACCGATTCTGCTGATCAAAATGATAGTATTGTATTGTACTGCAAGGTAAAAGGTGGAGTTACACATGGACTCTATCAATACCTAGCAACTCATCCAGGAAAATCAACCAGCATTAGAGTTGCAGTTGAAGGCCCATACGGAGAACCCTCTGCAGCCAAGAGATACGATTCTGCGGTGTTTGTGGCCGGTGGAAACGGAATCCCAGGAATTTATTCCGAAGCTGTGGACGTTGACTTTAGGAAAAGACAGAAATCCAATGGCTTCGTTAAATTAGTTTGGGTCGTAAGAGAATACAGATCACTATACTGGTTTTACGAGGAATTGATAGCACTTAAGAAAACAAACATTCAGACAACAGTTTACGTAACGCAACCTGATTCAACGGCCCATTTGAGTGAATTTAATGAGAGATTTCTCCTGGTGGTGAACGAAACCGACTCCTACAATGAAGAATCGAGCAACAAGGAGAAGAAAGAAAAACAAATTGATGATAAATGTGATGCAAGAAGTTTAGAAGTAGACGAAAACTTTGACGGCTCAATTGAAACCAAGAATAACATTGTCAAAATAATAAAGGAAGAGTTGAGCCATATTACCTTCAAAGAAGGAAGGCCAAACATGGAGAATGTTGTTTTATCTGAAGTTGAAGAGTCCCCTGGTTCTGTTGCATTCGTTACTTGTGGTCATCCTCTCATGGTTGACGATTTAAGGCATTCGGTAGCTCATAATCTCGACAATGTCGAAGGAAAGAGAGTTGATTTTTTCGAGCAGTTACAAATTTGGTCATAAATAATGTTCCGGTATCCGCATACGTAGTTCTGGATTTGTATATAAATATAAGGTGTGAAATTTGAGGTCAATTTGCTTCTCTGCAAGGGGCGAACGTACTCTTTGCTGCTTACATTGCCAAGCTATAAACATCTTCTGTACATTTTCCTAATGAGGTAGATTATCTATGTTGCATATATGGCTTCAATTCATCAACAGACTTATCATGTGAAATACATTGTCCTAGTGTACTTGTAGTAAAGTTATCTATTCCATCGTTGGCTTCGTCTAGCTCGATGAAAGTACTGGAAGAGCAGCCACTAATGCAGTCTGCCACCACCTTATTGCGCACCTGCGTTACCAGAATTTATCAGATTGGCTCGAAAAAATATTTGAAGTCACATCCGAGATCGGACAGCCGTTAGTCAAATATGAAATAAAGCCATCGTCGTACCTCACCCCTTAACCGAGGTAGTTGAAGCACTGCCGACAATGATTGGGATGGTACAAAGCTCGCCGATATGTGTTAACCTTAGCAAATGGTAAATGATCCAAGCAAATAGTAAATCAGAATGAAAAGAGGAAGAAACTTCACTTACTCTGTAGTAGAATACTACTTGCGAATTCTCTCTGAAATATCCTGAGTTGAAGTGAATTTGCCTTCTGTGACGGATAATTCAAAGTCAGAGTGTAATTTAAGACAAAGGCGGATTCAATACTGATCTATTCCTCAAGTCCGGTACCCAATGGGGAATAGCCAACAATTGAAATTCTATGTGAATGGTCAATTTCTATCATCTATAGGGCAAATATTCCATTGATATGGATTGCATTGAGAGGTGGCATTGAATTAGATAGAAATTGAGTGAAAGGGAAACCCGAGAACAATGGACCTCTCAAATCGTAAGACTAAGTGAACCAGTTGAGGGACTGTTGGCAACACTACTACAACAATCTCTATATATAGGCAACAAATCAAAACATGCGGCTGTAATCAAAATGATATCACCTTGTGCAGTAAAAATAATTATCGAGGTCCCTTGTATATAACAGTATAAATAGCAAAAAAATACGGACTACCTTGAAAGGTGCCGTATGGGTCTGAAAGCTGCAAAAAGGACGCCGCTCACCATCTTGCAGGTAGATTTGGTGTTAGAAGCACCCCAGCAATGTATGACCTTCTCATATCGACTGTATGGTCCGATATTTACTATGTTAGACGACATGAATAGCATTCCTCAGGAGACTCGGTGAATGAGATTTACCTATTGTATAGGATATTAAAGTCACTATGAGTACCAATGTATGGTAAAATCACCATAGAAATCGAACGGAGTAGCTGATGTTGCTGCACGTGACTCCAAATACGGGCACTCTGTTCAAGAACAAGTTTGTCTATTTCTCCTGTTTTTCTAGGTGTTTAACATCTCTTGTCTAGAGATTATTTTGCTAGTACTGCATTTCCTTTTCCACAAGAGACTTCACCACAGTATTTTCACGCAATTCATTGCAACATCTATTAACGTAGCCATAAGTGATCAACAATATCAAACTCGCTGTCCCCACAAATGGAGAATTCTCATAAATTTCCATTGCACACACTCCGTCGCAAAATCTGTCGGTAGCGTTCTCTTCACTTCTTTTGAGAGTGACTGAGTGACAACATTCTAGTTTATAGTCTTCGTTATGTCACTCTCATAGTTCTGGATTCCCTCCCGACTTTTGTCCCGCTGTGACATTTCATCACTCTTCTCTTTCGTTGATTTTCCACCACTACTATGTTGTTTCTCCATCCAGATGTTCCCCTAAAGTCTCACTGCCATCACTACCTTCCTCACTACCTTCCTCACTACCTTCCTCACTACCTTCCTCACTACCTGCCTCACTATTTTTCGTTCAGAAGTCCTTACGAGCTCCCACTAACTTCCCCCACTCTCTCGCTAGAACTCGCACCGCGCTGAAAAATTAAACATTTCTTCGCTTCAAAGTTCAAACGAGCCGATGAATGATGAGGTGAACACCATTTCTTTCTCCAATTCCATCAGTATACTACCTGACTGCCCCAAGAAAACGGGTCTTCTACAAAGAAAAGTACTCCCCGTTGCTATTGGACTTGCTTTAACCGCTGAATTCACCATTCCCGCCAGAAATGTCGTACACTCCATACATCTTTAAGTCAAAACTAGCATCGCTCCAAGACACACAAGAGTCCATTGTATCCATCTCCCAATGGGTTCTTTTCCATCATCGTCGTAGTGCCGATAGCGCTAAGTCCTGGGCTTCCTACATCAACAGTTTGCCCAGTCTCTCGAGCATTCCGCTGAAAAGTTCACCATTGAACGATCCATCAGTGAAGAAGCTATCGTTATTGTATCTCTGCAATGACGTGGTACAACAGGCTAGAAGGAAAAGGAAGCCAGAATTCATCACAGACTTTGCTGCTGTTTTGCCTTCGGTATTGAATCAAGCATATAACACAGTGGATAACGCCACCAAACCAAAAATTGAACGTTTGATTAATGTCTGGGAACAAAGACAGATCTTCGGAGCGGCAGATATTGCCAAAATGAAAGAAGCAATAAAGAGTCCGTTGCCTAAAACTAAGGGTAAGAACTCCCCAGATATCTCTCTGGGAATCAATAGCAACAACGCTAATTCAGCATCCAGAAAATCGGGCAAAGAATCAATCGGCTCGGTTGCTCCAGAATTAGGAAGTCTTAATGATCTTTTCTTAAAGTTAAATCTGTTGACCGATATCACACAGGCTAATTTAACTCAATTTGGAATCCAATCGAAAACATACTTACCCACGGACCCGGCTTTGACTGATAACTTGCCTTCTCCAAAGGTTTATGTGTCTAAGTTAAACATGTTGGAGAAACTTAGCGAGGTGTCTCTTGCCAACATCAAGGAAGTAAAAGATTTGAAGCAACAGATCTCAAAGCATTTGGAAAATTTGTCCAAGATTATCACAGAAGGAACGAAGACAGAAGAGAGTAAAATAGCGATTATAAATGAAAAACTCTCTAGATTACATGAGACAAGAAACGAGTTAAGGGAAATGATCGACGAAGAAGAAGGAAGCATCGGAGATAGTAAAGTTAAGTTCACTAAAGATTCTACTGAAGAGGAAGATCCATCACCATCTTATGAGACTACAAATGACAGTGAACCCAATGGTAACGATTTTGATGCAGATGACGATGACAACGATGATTTACCTACATACGAAAACGATGACGACGATGACGACATGCGTACAAATGCAAGTAGTGAAGAGGAAACTCCATTACCAAAAAGAAGAAGGCTTTCGCAAACTCCTTCAGGTGGTTCCACTCCATCATCGCTCAAAAAGGTTGCATTCTCAGAAGATATCGAAGTCAAGGAGTTCGACAGGGAAGAACAGACTGATATTATTAAGATCGTGAAGAATGACGACGACACGAGTGACTTCGATATCGGTAATGATGACATTGATCTGGAACTGGCGATTTCTGAGGAGTTTGAAAGCCACCATAAGGATGACTTGGAATTGAAGCATGAACACGAGAGCATTGGGCTGGTTGATGTTGATGATGAAGAAGACGATGACGCATATAGTCCAACACCAGGTAATAACGAGTCTGATGAAAATGACGATGGCAATGCACTGGAAGCTTCAGTGGACGTGATGAGTTTGTTATCAAAGTTAGCATGATTCCATTTCTTGTGAAAACCAAAATTTAACCTATCTGAATACTACAACGACTTACTGTTGGCATGAAGCGAGGCACACTTCGATATGAAATAAATAATTATTGTATTATACCATCTATAAGCACATTATACATGTCTATAGCCCAATCTAATTTAATATAAGTCTGAAATCATGAGACTGCCTCTTTGTATCCGTTTCGTTATAAGCATGAGTAGAAGATCCTTTATTCCCTCGTATCGTTCCAGTTTTTGACTCAATGATGCTGTTGGATATTATAATATCCTTGTTTTGAACGTGTGCCAATTTCTGCGATTTCTGGACCTGCGGAAAACCTCTAGATATATTTGGCAATGATAACCTCTTTCTAGCCTCCAACTTTGTTGATGGCTCACCTTCAGCTGCTCTTACTATCGCTGTAGAAGATGATGCCGGACCTCTCCATGGTGGAGTTACATTTCCAGTATTTAACAGATCCAGCTCGGCCATTGATTCCGTATTGTCATTAGCAGCGATATAATTAGGAGAGCCTGATCTCTTTGATCTCCTCCGTTTCCGAGGCAAATAAGTACATAACTCCTCAGAAGATAAGCAATTCGTACACTCGGGCAACTCTCTAGAACACTTTTTCTTAAATTTACGACACCTGAGGCAACTTACTCTCGACTTAGAAGGATCTTTGACATCCGTGTCACCTATTGCAAGACTGTGACCATATATATTCTTGGAAATTTTACCTTCTAGTTTCTTCTTTTTGAATACTGTAATAGCAGGATTCTTTTTACCAAGAGCATAGTGATCATTCTCTTCTGAACAATCTCGGCGGAAAAAACTGTGATTTGAAGAAAAGTCTCCATGTACTACATTCACCTGGAATTCATTTAGATATTTATGGATATCACCATATCCTTTCAAGTAGTCATCTTCGAAGATGTCTTCTTTCAAAAGCAGGTCGTTGACCTTATCCACATCTGCCATATTCCAGCTCCTAGTCCTGACTTAGAGATAATGGTTGGAGATGAAATGAAAAATGAATTCTAATTTACTGATTAAATCTATTGCAATTAAATCAATCTCATATTATCTGAATCTCCAGAGTCAAGATTGAGAAATTAAATTAGGAAAATGACTCGGGGAAAAAATGCGCGAGAAGCGCATCTGTTACTGTGGCATCAGCATTTTGACATTATTTTTGCGCGCTATCGAACCGCTCTCTTGATTCTATGTAAAGAAGCAGCAAGAAACTTATGCGTAGAAAAAGTAGAAACCGTGTGGTATTTACGCGCGAAGTGAAAGGAACTGCTAGCTGCGGTCTGGCTCAGCGGACCTATACTTAAACTTGAAAGGAGTGAGCTACCTTCCACTATTTTCGTTGGTGAAGGTAGTGGTCGATTCAACTCAAGAGACAAATTTTGCAAAAGAGATCCCCTTTCATTAATCTGTGAAGACAAGGAAGGAACCTCTTTAGTGAGGACTTCAGAGACCAGTTTAGGCAAATCACTTAAACGCCCTGGAATACCTATGTAAAGCAAATTTTTCGCTCTTGTGCATGCCACATAAAATAGGCGGCCCTTACTAGGCTCCGGGATAGTTTTGTGGTCGGACAATAACGATGCCCAATACAGCGAGGGACCAAACGATGATGAACTACCAGGAAGAAAGACAACTGGGAATTCTAAGCCCTTGGCCATATGGATTGTAGATATATTTATCAATTCCGGATTCGCTACTGTGACATCATCATTATACGTCTTGAGGAAATGTTCAAGAAAAGAATCCTCTCGAATATCACGATCGACGTATTGAGAATACGAATTCTTTAGGGAAAGGTAAAATGCCGCAATATTTCGATCCAACTTCTGCTGCTGCTCATCAGTTGCTGTCAGGCCTGATTTAGCAGAACGTCCACCTTTGATTGTATCGGGCGTATTTAGATACTGAAGTAAACTCAGTTTATGCATAATCTCATAAAGTAACAGAATGATAGCCTTTGGAGTTTCTTTAAGTTTTAGATTATCTCTTTCTTCTCTTATAGAATCCAAGAATACCATAATAGAGTTAACAGTGTCTTTATGCTCCGGATATTTGTAAATCGATGCAAATGTTCCCTGTGCATTCGCCGCTTTCTTGTCTTCACTATTAACCTCCAAGTTCCTAATCTCCCTCCTTATAAACTCTTCTAAATTGATAGTTCCAGGAGTAATGTTGCTTTCAGCCACTTTCAATCGATCATATAGAGTAAACAATTTAGATACTCTTAATTTTGCTCCAGGCCTCTTGTCAATTTTCAATATCGAACAGAGCAAACCAAAATCAGAACCAGCCCCTTGATTTACAACGTTAAGGATATCAAGTAAAAGATGCACTCTACTACTTGTCCAAGTGGCGCTCAGGGAGAACTTATTTGCTTTCAATCCATACAGTTCTCTCATATGTTCTTCTATCGCTTGCGTTTCCTTGTTAGTCCTGGCAAGTATGATGAAATCGGCTGGCTTGAGCAAACCGCCCAGCTCCAATATTAGCCTCGTAATTTCAGATGCTATATAATCATATTCTTCTGTAGTAGAAGCTGTGGTGTATGCTGTTGGTTTGACCCATTCGGGTTTCACTGCATGGAGTTGGATTTTTTGTAGACCCTGCCTCTTCACTGCTATTGCTGTTGCTGCCTCTAGGATTTGTGGCGTTAATCTGAAAGTCTCTCGCAACGTATAGTCACTTATTTCATAATTTGGGAAGTTGCTTGATAGATTCAGTAACATTTCTGGAGAGGATCCTAGAAATTCGTAGATGCACTGATTAGGATCACCTGCAAAAGTCAAGTGTTTTCCTTGCTGTCCATATGTGGGGTAGTTTGCAACCTTCTTAATTACTTTCAAAAGCAGATAGTGCATGTCTTGGATCTCGTCGACTATTACTACTTTATATCTTGCCAATTGCGGAATCCAAGATGCTTCATCCTCGCCCAGCGAACTATCCATAATTGAGATAGCGTCCGAAATGAAGTCTTGGTATCGCATCATTCCATTCTGTTCTAAGTATAGTAGTAATTCATTCAAGTACTCCTTGTTAACTTTGAATTTATCAGAAGCTTGCTGGACACTGAATTCGCCGCCTTTCACGCCGAATAAGATTCTCTCTAGCGACAGTGCTGTTAGAGTTCCCTCCACTTTCTTTCCGGCAATACTTATGGTCTTCGCCAGGAAGATGTTGGAGAAGCTTCGCCAGCTCAAATCATCCATTAACCTTCTTTTCACAGTTGATTGAAAGAAAAGGTGACCATATTGGTCAACCAAACTAGCACAAAACGAGTGGAAAGTTCTTAGTTCAAGTTTTGATGAAATCTCATTGTTGTTAAGGATGAAGTCTAAAGACCCACGTAAAGAGCTCACAGCACGATTTGTCATTGACAAGACGAGGATTTCTTCTGGTTTCAACGCGTATTCAGATATTAAAGTGGCGATTCGGTTGGCCATTGTGAACGTCTTTCCGCTCCCTGGGCCAGCTCTTACGGCAAGGATCAGTTGCGGAGTGGGAGGGAACTCGGTGACATCTCGTTGTGAAGGGGATAGCAAAGTGAAAGACGGAAGCAGCTGTAGCAGCTGTATCAGCAGTTCCAGTGACAGCGGCAGTGGTAGTTCTGGAGTTGTGGGTGTACTCTCCGGTAGTTCTGCCATGGTGTCTAACCTTGAGTAGCAAAAGTGAAATATCAGCCAATGGTTCTTTAAACTTGGAAGTAAGAGACTCCTTTGTATCAATTAAGTAAGTAGCAAAGAATAGTCCAATCCACCGATGTGCAAATGCTCAGTTGGTTATACGCGTTCTCACAATTGATATATCTATATCCTAGGATTGAGGGATCTAATCTGGTCTTCACTCTTACACTGTGAACGTGTTATCTAGCAATACAGCCGAAAGCGATATCGTTTCCCTGAGCAATTGAATTGAATGGATGACCTTCACTCTACTCGAAAGAACTATCTCTCTCGCTAGCGCTCGCTGTGAGATCAGTTTTTCTCTCCCCCACAAACAAAACGGCTTGGTTTATTGAGAACTCTCACTATTCATATATCGCACGATCTGTACAAGTGAGTCTTGCTTCTTATCGTTTGTCTCCATTCCTCGCTGTTTCCAAGGCCTCGCTAGCGATTCGCACTGAGCCTCACTGTGCTTTTCGTTAATCGTCGCTTCGTGTCTTTTGTGTTTGTCTTCTGTGTTTGTCTTCTTCGTCTTCTACGCACTAACCGTTGACTTGGGTATGTTCTTTACAAGTCGTTTCGTTGTCTTACGCAATTGTACATAAAGACTAAATCTTAAAGTTAAATCGTAAATCGTAAATCCTACTTAAATACTATTCTACAGGCTATGTCTGTTATATATTAGGGAGGTGTTAACACAAATTGGAAAATGCAAATCTGATTCTGTGAAGATCAAACTCCCTTAGCCTACAAATACAGCATCTTTTGCCTCAAGATTGAGAATTGGGATCTAGTAAAAATGGAAAAACTATATAGAACATTGCTTTAGCTACACTTCATCTCGAACCCAATTGCCCATCTTATATGATAGCAAACATCTAATAACCTCTTATTCAAAGCAATACCACGATACCATCATACAACCATACTACCGCAGCATATATTGCACCATTACCGCAATACTAAATACCAATACCATTCACTGCCACTTCTCTCACGTGACGTAAACACCACGGAAATCGAAAACCATAACCTCGTTGGCTGTAAATAATTCAAATCATTTCTTCTTCTTCATTAATACCCAACTACTAAGAGCACTACCGAGTTCGGGCTCGTTTCTGTCATCTTCATTGTCAATTGTAGGCCTTTTCCTTTCAATTCATTTGTTTTCATTTCAACCGCTTCGTTTTCAGCATATCTTTAACTTCTCTGAATGAGTGCTCTACAAACACTCAAGAGCATCTTGCCGACACAAGACTCGTTGCTGGAATCAACGCCTCCACAGAACTCCCCTGAAATTAGTTCACTCGAGAACCTCCAGAAATATATCCAGTTTGATTCTGCTAACAAAAATCATCTTCCTTTCATATTAGAACAACTAAGAATCGATGTTGCTGCTGAAGATTCAGGAGACTTCGATTTGGACTCGATAGACCCTGATGTCTTACCTAGACTAAACCAGAACTTCTTGAACTTCCACAATGCAATCAAAGATTACAGACATAAACTAGTACCGATCGAGACCATCTTAGAAGGATTTCACTCCGATTTAACTCAATTGTCTTCCAGTCTTGTTTCGTTACAACAACAATCTACAAAGCTCTCGGCAGATTCATCCTTACAGCGCACAATCACGGAGAAACTCAATCCTATCATCCTCGATCTTGCCATTTCGCCAGATGTAGTAAAAAGCATTATCAATGATGAAGTAGACGTCAATTGGTTAGACAACCTCAAGTTTTTGACAGAGAAACTGCAATTAATCGCCAATATAAAGGCTGGCAACCTGGACACCGAATTGTCCAAGATGTACATAGACTCGGAGCCATTCAAGCAATTGGAGGCAGGAATAGAGTTGCTAACCAGTAAGGCTGTTGAGCGCATCAGAGACTACATCATAAAAAACATCAAAGCTTTGAGGTCTTCAACAAAGAGTTCATCTCAAACAATTCAGCAGAACTTGCTCACAGTAAAAGAGGCCTATGTATTTCTTCAGCAACAGCATAAGGAGTTGGCTAATCAATTGAAACTTGCATATATCTTCACCATGAGATGGTACTACCAGACCCGTTTTGCGAAGTATATCTATGCATTGGAAAAGTTACACATTCGTCATGTAGACGAGACATTCGTCCTTGGAAATAGTGGAGATATGCTGATAGGTATATTTGGAACATCGTGGAGAGGATGGATGACGTCCAGCTCTTCCACTGTTCAATCTCAGGGTACTCACCCTAACTCGGCTGCTAACCAGCTCAATATGAGTGAATATTTGCAATCTATAGATAAAAGGGTACAAGTCCTTGAAATGGAAAGGACTCCTGACACAAACACAGCCATGCCATCTCAAATTGCTGAAACCACACCCTTTGCATACTGGCTTGAATTCGTATTCAACCAGTACTCCATTGCTCTCATTGATAACATTATCGTGGAGTACCTCTTCATCATTGAGTTCTTCTACCAAGGTAATGAGAAGTTCGAAAAAGTAGACTCCTTGTTCAAACTTGACCCAAATAATCCACCAGATGCTCTTGATACTTCAGCAGCACATAAGGGAGAGTGGTACGACGTAATGTTTAACAATGTTTTCAAAATGGGAGCAGAGTTTGTTACCTGGCTCATTACTCACACACCTTCTTTGATATTGAAAAGTAATAGTTCCGCTAATACAGCAAGAGCACAAGCATTGTCCTCGAGCTTTGGAACATGCGATGGTTATGCCATTTTGCTCATGATAAGACTCATCCAGAATTCACAATCGCAGCTTCATGATCAGTTTCACATTCCAATTCTTGACGATTATCACAACTCCCTATTGCTTATACTCTGGCCGCATTTCACGAAAGTCATCGATTTGAACTGCGAATCAATGAAGAAAGCGGTAGTTCACAAGCAAGAAGGAGCGCCGTTAGCTCCTGTGAACGTGACTCAGCAGTTTGCTCAATTTTTGCTGGGTTTGTTAAAGCTCTGCACATCCAAAGATAAGAGCAAGGATTTTAAAGGAGAGCCTATATATACTTCAGTTAACAGATTAAGGAACGACTTTGAGAACTTCCTTACGAAATTGAGTACCCACTCCTTTGGCAGTGGGCGTAAAAAATCCACCGAAAAGGAGATTTTCTTGTACAATAACTATTTCCTAGTAGTTAGTATATTGAAGAATGAAAATGCTGGAGAGAATCCAAATGAGTTCATTGAAGATCAAGTGAAGCATTTTGAAATGTTGTGTGAGGCTTACAGTAAGCACTAGTTAGAGTACTTGATGGTTTAGGTTCTAGTTTAAAACATGGTCATAGAGGTAAGGTAAGTATAATTAGATTTTAGCCATAACGAATATATGAAAAATTTAGCATGGACAGCTCTTGCACTCTTAATTACTACATTATTAGATGTTACTTCAATAAGTCATTGATATATTATTTTGATATCGTTGTATCTATACATACAAATGCCTCGTCATGGTTCTTCACAAATCACAGATTTTGGCATATAATCCACATAATTGTAAGTATGCGGACACTCCCTCCAACACTCTCATATGAACAAATCCGACCTCTTTGATTAAGTCCAATCTCTTCAGTTCACCTATTCCTGGTAGCGTCTTCGCCACCTTGAAGGTCAGGGTAACGATGTCTATAGCAGAATAACCTTTATCCCACAATCCATCCAACAAGGCCAAAGCTTCGTCAATATCTTTATTCTTAGTGCATGCTATTAATATTTTTTGAATCACGAGTGGATGAGGTTGGTCTACAATTTTAAATACGTTAACGTCGTTCACGAATCCAAAACCGGCAACCGTACTCTGTAAGTTATTTATGGCTTGTCTCATGTCACCTTCTGCTGTGAAAATCAATGCTTGAAGGCCCTCGCTGTTATATTTGACATCTTCAGCCTTGGCTACTTCCAAAAGTCTGGTCAAAACCTGGTCGTCGGCCAATTTGTTGTAACGTAAAATAGCACATCTCAGCTGTAAAGGTTCAATAATTTTCAGCGATTGGTTACAAGCGAATGCAAATCTGGTAGTATTGGAGTAGATTTCCATAGTTCTACGTAAGGCTTGTTGCGCTCCCGGAGTCATAGAGTCCGCTTCGTCCAAGATAATAATCTTATGGCGTCCTGGCGGTAACAGGATCTTGGTTTGTGCAAAATGTTTGATCTTATTACGAACAACATCTATACCTCTATCATCAGATGCATTCAATTCCAAGGTTGCCTGCTGATAATACTCCGGGCCAAGCAATTCGAATGCAAGACAGTGGATCGAGGTTGTTTTACCAATTCCAGGGAGTCCTGAGATGATCATATGTGGCATATTACCATCGTGTGCTATGAGCTTAAGACGTTCCACGGTCTCTTCGTTGCCTACAACATCATCTAGTTTGTGGGGACGGTACTTTTCTACCCAAGGAAGTTCCAACGCAGTAGAAAAGGTCTTTGTCATACTGTATCCCTATTTGAATCTGAACCTATATCAATGCTCTATGTCACTACTACACTGATCATTTAAGTACTCGAATTGAATGAAAGTGATCTTTAAAAGTGAATAATTTCGTGAACGCGTTTGGAAAAGATGTGTTGCGGCAAGGGTGTTTGTGTTGTAGAAGAGGAATAGAAGTGTGGTCACGTGGACTGGGCTGGTATAGATAGGTATTATAGTCTTCTATAGTAGATATGAATAGTGCTCGAGAGGAGTGATTTGTATGTAAATTGTACAAGTACTTGCCTTATCCTGACGGTATTGGCCAAGTGAAACCAATAAATAGAGACTCTTGTGGACATATTGTTTTAGATTGTGATAACTTTAGTAACTATTACTAAATTGATGCTAATACATTGAAAAATACTTTAATCTGGAAATTATTGAAAAGAGTGTCCGCCGCCATTTAAATAGAATGTCATCAAAATTTTACCTGTCTTGTTCATTATACCTTTGCATCAAGTACTAACAGGGAATAAGTGAAGACAACAAGGTCAATAAAGAGAAGTCTGCGCCTAGGGATTTTCTAACATTGAATTCGACATTCCACACTACGCAACTGAATAATCTACAACAACTTTTTGGTTGGAGAGCTAAATGGTAATCTTTGAAAGGACCAGAATTACTACCGGGTACAAAATTCAAGCAATATATTAAAAATAGAATATAGATATATATGGATATTCATTGGACCTAAAAATTGAAGAATTGTAGTCCACAATAATGTAAATAAAATGGTGTTTTAAGCCCTGAAGACAACCTTTTCATTGTTGACTTTGTTCTCACGTAAGAGTTCCAAAGCTTCGCCAGCTGATTCTAATCCACTAGGTAAAACCTTTAAATTAGGGGTCTTGAGCTCTTTGATGTGAGAAGGCAAGAGGTCATACCAGAAATGTCTATAATTGTACAAGAATTCTTCTGTTGGTTCCATTACTGCTGGACCCATGAAATGCCTTCTTCCATCAGCTAAATATGATAAAGAACCAGCAAACGTATCCAATTGTCTATTTGGATCTGTGTTGATATCTTGTCTCAAAAGGCCCAACAAGTTATCAAAAGATACCTTCTGGGAACCTTTTGTGGAATTGTAGGTTTGTTGGTATGTCTCCTTAGTAGAAACTCCATCCAAAGCATAGGCAATTTTGCCTTTTGCAAACTTGACGATATCTTCAATGACGTTTGGTTGTCTATAGTCAAATATCGCATCGGCACCTAAAGACTTCAAGAATTCGTGATTCTTTGAGGAAGCAGTAGTGATGACCTTCAATCCATAAACCAACTTAGCAATTTGAATAGCATAAATACCAGTAGCAGTTGCACCACCCCAAATCAAAATGTACCTTTGGGAGTTCTCATCCTTGTTCTCTGAAATCTTCAAGCTGTCGGCAAACGACACAGCAACAGTACCTAAACTCAAAGTAGCTGAAGCAGCACCTTCAAAGTTCTTGATTAAGGAAGAAGGAGAAGATCCTACTGGAAGTGGATCTTCACTAAAAGTATCTTTGTACTTAATTGTAGTATCTGGGTCTGCAATAACATACTGGGAAAAGGCTCCTCTTTTATTCAGTTGATTTCCGTGCATAAATGTGGAAACATAGTCGCCCACTTCTAGACCCTTGACATTCTTTCCCACCTTCACAACTATTCCACTCGCATCGGTTCCATAAATAGAACCAGAGGCACCCCAACCAAAGACGGCATGTTTCCAGTCCGTTGGGTTAGCAGCATAAGCAACAGCCTTGAATATTAATTGGTTATCATCAATAATAGGGAAGGCAATTTCAGCAATTGTGGCCAATTTTCCGGTTTCAGTGGAACCAGTTGAGACGGAAGCTTTGATGGAAGGCATTTTCAGATAGCAAATAATATAACGTGAACTTTAGGAGTTTCGAATATTTTAATAATAGTAATATCAGGAACAGTGATGTGCAAGTTATTATTTATTGATGATGTTAAACTAAAAATTGAAATCCATGTCGTTTCTCTGCTCATTTATATATGGAGTAATTGAAACACAAGGCCTTCACATTTTTTGCAACCTTTCCACACGGAAAAAACGGTCGCAGCTTTCTTAGTCTGCTTTTTTTTTCCTCAAAAAACACGGAGTTACTATATCGGGTACTCATGGGCGCATCTCCGGTCATTTCCACTGATGGGAAGGTTTTTGCAGAGGCTCCGTCGAAGTCATATAACATGAAGTTAGTATTTCCACATAGGAAGTACAAGCCAATGGCGGCTTTATGTTAATTATGTGTAATCATCATTTCTAACAAAATCTGATTTGACCTCCATCGGGCCCATACTCTCGGTTATAACAGCATTAATTCGCAAACTATGCTCACAGGGAGGCACCTTTATTGTTTTTTGTTGTAGTTGTTAAAGAGATGATCATGATTCAACTAGACCGAGATTCCGCCGGATCACTAATTTGAAATAATCATTTTATAATCGGAATTGTTTCAGATTAGTCCTGTTTAAGCTCTAACAAATATCGTTTAGCAATATCTTCTTTACATAGGAAATACAGACTTTAGCCGCAAAAATACTTATGATTAATGAACTTCGTCATCCGTGGCTAAAGCCTCGCAGTATGAAGTAGTTGGGTGCAAAACGTCTGCTCATGTATATGCGGAGATCAAGTTATGTTGCATAATAGCCACAATAGCTGGAAAAGTGCAGGTAATACTAAGAAAGAGCTGGTATGACCACTAAACATGGAGTGTTATATAAAGTCTAAGGTCATATTTCCATCCATACGGGGAGATCAACATTGATTTGCTCCGAAAGTTGCTTGAAATGCTTATTGATGGTCTCTGTTTCTGATCCGACTATTGTCACCAAAATATATAATCAGCTAATTCTTTTAAATGGAAATCCAATTTAACCCACATACAAACTATGAGGGATTAGATTACTTGATAGTTGGCTAGGTGCACAGCTCTTCTATCATAGTAAAACTCCAACAACTTGATGGCCCGGTTGCAAAATTACAGTACACTCACAAATCGGAGATATAAAAAGAGTATACAGGCTCAACTATCACTTTCATAATGCCATGACATCAATGGTCAAGGAGATTTACTAAAAGAATTGAAGGCATGTTGTTTCACAAATACGCGAGTAATCTCCTTGAATAACGGGACTTATGGAGAATTTGGAAGGACCCATGAGAGGACTTGGAGCTGGAAATGCTTTGACCCACCAAAGCTATGCCAGTAGCTGGTATACCCAGTATGAAGCCGTCATATTAGAGTTACACAAGTGATTGTTCTAAGGTCGTACCTTACCTTCTACGAGCTTGATAGGACAATGAAAGTGATAGGATATTATGAAAGCTAGAGGCATCTAAAAACTACATATTCAAAGACAGCAAATCAATATCAAATGAAAAACTACTTAATTATTTCGTAAGAGGAACACATAAAGGTGACAGACGGTTCTAATGGAAACAACCTTAAGCCCTGAAAACAACCTTCTCCCCGCTGACCTTGTCCTCTCTCAAAAGATCAAGGGCATCATTTGTGGATTCTAATCCGCTAGGCAAAACTCTCAATGATGGAGTCTTGAGTTTTTGGATATAAGGAGGTAAAAGATCATACCAGAAGTGCTTGTAGTCGCCTATCAATTCTTGGTCTGGCTCTACTTTAGTATTACCAACGGGCTGAGTGGTTCCTATAGCAAAATAAACAAGAGTAGTGCCAAAGTGATCTGACTTCCTTTCTGGATCAAGCTTGAGTTCCTTGCTACTCAAAGCCAACAAATTGTCGAAAGCCACAGGATCAGACCCCTTTGTGGAGTCATAGGTTTGTTGGAATGTCTCTTTTTTGGCAACAGTATCCAACGCGTAAGCGATATCCCCTTTTGCTGCCTTGATGATACTGTCAACAACATTAGATTCTTTATAGTCGAAAACTGCGTCTGCACCTAACGACTTCAAGAATTCGTGATTCTTTGAGGAAGCAGTAGTTATGACCTTCAATCCATAAACCAACTTAGCAACCTGGATGGCATAAATACCAGTAGCAGTTGCACCACCCCAAATCAAAATATACTTCTGAGAGTTACCCTCCTTAGTCTCTGAAATCTTCAAAGTGTGTGCAAAGGACACGCCAATAGTAGCTAAACTCAAAGCGGATGAAGCAGCACCTTCAAAGTTCTTGATTAAGGAAGAAGGATAAGATCCTACAGAAAGTGGAGCGACGTCGATAGAGTCCTTGTCGAACTTGATGGTAAGATGTGGATCAGCTTTTACGTACTCGGCGAAAGCTCCTCTTTCAGTTCCACCACGCATGAAAGTAGAAACGTAGTCACCGACTTCGAATCCTTTCACGTTCTTTCCAACTTGGTCCACAATGCCACTGACATCAGTACCGAAAAAGGCGCCAGGCTCTTTCCATTGGAACACACCATGCTTCCAGTCAGTTGGATTTGCTGCAAATGCTACAGCCTTGATGATCAATTGATCGTCCTTGACGGTTGGGTAGTCGATTTCGACTACTTTGGCCAACTTTCCCAAATCTTTTGAACCAGTGAAGACGGCAGCTCTGTTGGAAGGCATTGTTGAAGTTTCTTAAATTAGTGAGTAGATTTGAGATTATGTGTACAAATTGAACTTAATTATTTGTGACTTTTCTGAAAGAACCGAGTTTTAAATAATAGCCCCAGGTAACGTTCTTCTTAAATGGTGTTTTTCTTTTTGCACCCAAAGCTCGTAGCAACTTTCTAGAATTCTCCACCAATATGGAACAATTTCACACACACAATTAGTAATTACAACACCCAATTAGTGTATTCCACCGATATCTGCGAGGATTCCTGAGTATCTTAATGATGTCAAGGAGTCTATCCGAGCACAATTCTGACATCGGAATAGCGAGGGAATACCCGTTTGCTGAATGTGCTTATTAATACAATTATGCAAACACAAGCAACAATACTGCATAGTAATTTGACAGGAGCCAATTATATACCGAAAGAAGCAGTTATATACCGAAACAAGCAAGTGTGGTACTTCAAGTATCCACATTTCCTGTGTCTTAATATGTTTACCTCTTACTTCTGGTATCGTCTGATGCATAAACCTAATACTCGTGTTATATGAGTGAGACTGCAGGCGTGGTTATCTCATATTACCTCGATAAGGTTGTATTGGGAGTGCTTGAAAAGTGAAATCTGGGGTAGAAGAAGAATTTTATTATTAGGGCAGTCATAAGAGGTAGCAGACTTGAGATCACGTCGTGGTATTTGCCAGTAATATACAACGGCGACAAGCAAGATACTAACTTTGTTTCCTATCAATCCAGTAATATCTGTCTATTGATGGTATAAGTGATTAGACATGGGAATACAAAGCGTCAACGGACTGTCATCAATAATTGGGAAAGTTTAAGTATTGGTAGTTATCCCAAGCTGAGTTGCATCAGGGAATACTGCAAAGTTTCACTTGATTTATGTAGCCCTTGCTAAATCGTAAGGTTTCTTGACTACTCTACAGAACCAATTTATGTTGAGGTTGCAGAACCAATGATATGGTTAAAAACGTACATAGTTAAAACATATAACTAAAAGTTTATATCCAAAAATAATATCTTCCTGGTGACAGTAATAGATATTTATCCTTAATTAGGCTCTGAAGACTACCTTCTCTCCGCTGACCTTGTCCTCTCTCAAAAGGTCAAGTGCCTCATTTGTCGATTCCAATCCGCTAGACAAAATTCTCAAAGCTGGAGTCTTGAGCTTTTGGACATGGTCAGGTAAAAGGTCATACCAGAAGTGATTGTAACTGGTGATCAACTCTTGACTTGGCTCGATACTTGAACCAGCCACAATTTGAGTTCTGCCTTCAGCTAAGTAGACAAGTGTAGCACCAAAAGTGTCTGAATTTCTTTCTGGATCGACGGTGAGGACGCTACTTGGCAAGAATAACAAATTATCAAAAGCCACTTTCTTAGAGCCCTTTGTGGCGTCATATACTTGTTGGTACGTCTCGGTAGTAGAAACTCCATCCAAAGCATAGGCAATTTTGCCGTTTGCAAACTTGACGATATCTTCAACGACGTTTGGTTGTCTATAGTTGAATATCGCATCGGCACCTAAAGACTTCAAGAATTCGTGATTCTTTGAGGAAGCAGTAGTGATGACCTTCAATCCATAAACCAACTTAGCAATTTGAATAGCATAAATACCAGTAGCAGTTGCACCACCCCAAATCAAAATGTACCTTTGGGAGTTCTCATCCTTGTTCTCTGAAATCTTCATACTATCAGCAAAAGAGACCGCAATAGTACCTAGACTCAAAGCTGCGGATGTAGCACCCTCAAAGTTCTTGATTAAGGAAGAAGGAGAAGATCCTACTGGAAGTGGAGCGACGTCGAAAGATTCCTTGTCAAACTTGATACTAAGCTGAGGGTCTGCAATTACGTACTCGCTGAAAGCTCCTCTTTCGGGTCCACTGTGCAAGTAAGTGGCAACAAAGTCACCAACTGCAAATCCCTTGACATTCTTTCCAACACTTTCAACAACACCACTGACATCAGTACCAACAAATGAACCTGGTACTCCCCAATCAAGGACAGCATGTTTCCAGTCAGTTGGGTTTGCTGCAAATGCTACAGCTTTGATGATCAATTGATCGTCATTAATAACAGGATAGTCGATTTCCTCGACTTTGGCTAACTTTCCTAAATCCTTGGATCCGGTGAAAATAGCAGCTCTGTTGGAAGGCATTGGAATGTTTGTTTACTAGTAAGCAATTAAGTGTGTATTTATCAATTCTAACCTCGTTGTTTGGGTTATGATGTGATAGAGAAATACAATTGAAACATTCAGAATCGAGCCAATTTGTGGTTCCTTTTAAATGATTCTTCATCTTTTTTGCACCCAAACATCGTTGCAAAAACACTTCTATGAGTGAGCTCACCAAAAATCTCGTTATAGTGCAATCTGATTTTAAATTATTAAGCGCAAACACCAGACCCCGATCTGGATGGTCATCTGCCGATATCTACGAGCTATTCGTAAGCCATGTTCAGTTTCAGGCTGTTCAAGGCGTATACCTGTCCAAAGTTGATTGACGTCAAATTCCGTGGGGAAAGCCGTTCGCTAGAATGCTTATTAATACGATGGAATGAATCCTTCATGTTAGCCGACTCTACATTGTAATCTACCGGAAATACATATATAGCCGTGAAAACGCAGTTTGGTAGCGCACCTTTAAGCTCTTTGTGTTCTTTCAGATTAGCTTATGACCAGCCAATCTCCATACCAATCTTGTCGGAAATGCAAATGTAGCCGAAAATACACAACTTGGTAGCATCCTCGAATTGTCATCTCCTACCTGAAGCCCCACTTTATTGCATCTGACTACACACTTTTAGCCTCTTAGTAGTAACTACTGCTGCTTATAATATAATTCTGTCAGAACCTGAACAAATTAATTACTATGGACAAAATATGCAGGCTTTTAGATCTCGAATAGCTTTACCATGGATAAAGAATGGTTTAGGGGCACTTTGTTAGAGTGGACAACAGGAAGTAGAATGACGACAGATTAGTTATTACAGTAAAGTGAACGTTTACGATGCTGTTGGAGTGGTTTGGAAGTGCATATCTCCATTTGTCAGCAAGAGGAAGTACAATTAAATGTGCTCTTTTACTTGCTCAGATGACGATTCTCTATTATGCTATGCTTAGTTTTATCCTATTCTATAGTGTCTATGTGTGGTCCAAAGGACTCAAGATTCCTTCGTAGGCTCTGTCAGAACAGCAGGAGTCTTTTTCTTCGCTTTCTGGTCGTTTTTCTTCGGCATAATCGGGGCACTTGTAGCAAGGAACTTCAATGCTAGATCTTGCAATTCGATCTTGAAGTCTTCATTAAAGATCCCCTGAAGCCATGGAATATCTATATCTATTATTTCTGAGTCAATTAGGTTGTACAACGGTATGGCCTCGTTGATACTATTGCTTAATGCTACTATTCCGCAGTTTTCTTGTCCAAGGACTTCTGACAATTTGGCCATGGTTCCTCTTGGTAGTTGTACTAACTTTACTCTATTCTCTGGACTTTCGGATGAAGTATAAGATAAAGTTGGGAACGAGCTTGTAATGATTGTTGGTGTTATGTCGTATTTCGTTACGAAGACGTACTTGATGTATTTAGTCGAGGCGTCAGTCTTTTGACGCTTTGTAGCAGGTTCAGTATTCCTTCTGTAGCGGGATGCTTGGTCCTCTAATGCCTTTACCGTTGAGTTGAACCCCACAAGAACTTCATTGTGGTAACTAGGTGCTGTGGGTTTCAATGAATTCGATCTGGTCGATTGCTTCAATTCTACAAGCAACTTGTTATATTTTCCAATGGGTGCAAGTATCTGAAGAAGATGGTCTATTATATTTTCAGCTAATTCAGGCTTCACAAAGGGCCATAGGTTAGACTGAGTGAATGGGTTGTCTAGAATGGGTTTGAAGACTTGTCTTCTCTTTTGATCCACATCTTTGAGGGAACCTGATATTGCCTTAGAATTGGGCTTCTTGTCGTTGCCACTTTTCAGGTTATTGGACATATTACCATACAATACTTATGACTTCTTATAAGACCTACCTCATCTCTTACACCATCTCTTCCTATAAATAATTTATGAGACCTCGAAAAATCCACGTGACACGATTTCTACAATGGAGAAGGACATATGGTAGCAACTTTCTGAGTTATCCAAGAAAAAATTCCCTCTCAACTATCCACTTGAGCTATGCTAATAATACAGGTAATCACATTTATATTTTCGTGTTTATTACGTATATAGTATAATTACAAATAAGCTGAGTAGACAATCAAATACTTCTCTATATGGTCTAATCGTCCTTCTTCTCCTTTGGAGAGTTTGGAGAGTACTCAGGAGAACCAGGAGAGTACTGGGGCGAAGTAGGGGAGTATGATGGTGATGTTGGAGAGTACTGTGGTGATGTTGGCGAGTACTGTGGTGAGGTTGGGGAGTACGATGGCGACGTAGGACTGTAACTTGGAGAAGTTGGCGAGTACGATGGCGACGTTGGTGAGTATGAAGGTGACGTTGGCGAGTAGGATGGTGATGTAGGAGAGTAAGATGGTGAAGTAGGAGAGTACGATGGAGAAGTTGGAGAATAAGATGGGGATGTTGGAGAGTACGATGGCGAAGTTGGGCTGTAACTAGGCGATGTAGGCGAGTATGATGGTGATGTTGGCGAGTATGAAGGTGACGTAGGACTGTAACTTGGCGAAGTTGGAGAGTACGATGGGGAAGTTGGGCTGTAACTTGGCGAAGTAGGAGAGTACGATGGGGAAGTTGGTGAGTACGACGGAGATGTTGGACTGTAACTTGGAGAAGTACCACCATATCCTGGAGATACAGCACCACCGAAAGATGGAGAAGCTGCACCATAGGCAAATGGAGAGGTAGCCGATGGAGAGGTAGGTTGTCCACCATAAGTTGTGAGTCCGCCGGAACCATCTTGTACTTGGGCAGTGTGGATAGGAGAGAAACCTGCAGCACCGTCATCAAACTGGATCTTATCATCTTCCATTTCGTATTCTCTATAAGGAGTAGCGCCACCATCTTCAGCAAACTCGGTAGCAACTGGAACGTTACTAGGAGCAGTCTGAAGCATCTTGTCATCTACCATGACATCGAAAGAACCAGTACCCAATGGGGCCATTTGTCCTAACATGACGTTCTCAGAAATACCTCTACAGTCATCTAACTCCGCAGAAGCACCAGCTTCAAGCAAGATTTCGACAGTTTCTTCGAAAGAACATCTCATCAATGCACCAGTATCGGTTCTGTTAATACCGTGACGAGTAATAGCCATCAAGTGACCTCTAGAAGTCATCACATCAACCAAAAGAGCCATATGACGGTAGTTAACATAAGAACCATCGAAGGCAATAACGTTAAGAATTTCCTTGAATAAAGCAGTACGGGTGGCTTCAATACCAAGAACCGACAAAATCTCAATAAAGTTATTGGAGTAAGTTCTAGCAGAATCGACACCTGTAACAGCCATAACATCAGCTAAGTTAACACCATCAGTTTCTAAGACCCATTCCTTTCCTTGCTTGAACTCACCTGTCTCATCTGGAGCATTGATCTTGTGCTGCATCATAAACACCTTGGTGATACCTGGGATACCACGTAAGGAAATAGATTCCAACATATGCGCCTCGATACGCTTCAAAATTTGATCTTCTTCAGCGTCAGCTTCTTCGTCCAAAGACTTAGGATCTCTGACGACTCTACAACGAATAATCAACTTATCAGCGGTATCATCGGACCAAATGACAAACAAATCTTCACCGAAGTTCTGAGAAATCTTTTCAGCCACTTGGGCCATAGTAAGCTGCTTATCAAGCATCTTAGCTCTATCCAACTCCAAACGAAGTAACCATGGCGACTGTTTCTCAATGGACTCCTCTACCTTCTCATCGGGAATGGAGAAGTAGGCCTCGACAGTGTCGTAATCTTCTTCAATGACAGTAGTTCTTGGATCTGGATCATAGTAAATTTCAGTGGATGATGTGACATTCTTCAATGTGGTGTGTTCAATAGCCGATTGCACCACCTTTGCTTTCTCGATATCTGCAGCAATTTCTGGCTCCAAGTACACGGTAAGCGCTGGCGTCTTGATGTTCTTGGCAACGTTAAGAATTTCCTTAAGACGAGGAACACCCAAGGTAACATTCTTGGATGACACACCGGCATAATGGAAAGTGTTCAACGTCATTTGAGTAGCTGGCTCACCAATAGATTGAGCAGCAATGACACCCACCATTTCACCAGGATGAACAATAGATTTCTGGAATTGTGTTTCAATTTCACCCATAACCCATTCGAAAGATGCTCTGTTCAACTTGAACTCTTCAACAACTCTACGAGCCGACAATCTGGATCTTAATAAACATTGGAATAAAAGAGTGGCATTCTCTTGGGCTTCGTACACTAATGGAGAATCACCACGAACGACCAAAAGCCTAGAACAAAGTCCTCTAATACCAGTAATGATCTCGTCAAGTCTCAAGTCGGAAGCCTTATATCTACCATTATGGAAGATCTGTTGAGCGTTCTGG
Source organism: Scheffersomyces quercinus (assembly GCA_030556775.1). Taxonomy (NCBI): domain Eukaryota; kingdom Fungi; phylum Ascomycota; class Pichiomycetes; order Serinales; family Debaryomycetaceae; genus Scheffersomyces; species Scheffersomyces quercinus. The sequence goes on along the minus strand of JAKTUQ010000041.1, from coordinate 24,532 downwards.
ATGATACGACGCATATTGACTGGTAATGGCCATGAGAAGTCACCGTTAGGGAAACAAACTTCTCTTAAGTACTTTCTGTCACTTTCAAGTTGAGCATATTCTTCATCCAAGATCTTTTGCAACTTAACGTCACCCTTGATCTCCTTACCAGACTCTAAGAGAGAGTCGGGAATAGACTTCGAAGGATCCAACACATCAATTCTGTATCTTTTTTCGAAAGAGGCATCAGAACCTGGGATGGTGTCCACAGATTGTTTCTCTACTTGAGTACCATCAATACCATCTTCACCATAGACGAATTGGATGATATCTCCAAGAGAGTTTCTTGTGGTACCATCGTAGTGGACCATGATATCTTCCAAAGCTTTAACCAAACGACGTTGAATATAACCAGTCTCAGCAGTCTTCACAGCAGTATCGATAAGACCTTCTCTACCAGCCATAGCGTGGAAGAAAAACTCTTGTGGAGTCAATCCTCTCAAGTAGGAATTCTCAACGAAACCCTTAGATTCTGGAGAATAGTCATCCTTCGTGAAATGAGGTAAAGTTCTATCAGCAAAACCAAATGGAATACGCTTACCTTCGACAATTTGTTGACCTACACATGCAGACATTTGCGAGATGTTAATGAAAGAACCCTTAGATCCAGAAACCACCATCTGTTTGACGTTGTTCAAATCTTTCAAGTTCATTTCAGCAGATCTACCTGCGGTATCTCTAGCCTGGTTTAGAACACGAGACACATTGTGTTCGAAAGATTCTCTCAATGTCATACCAGGTTCTGGTTCAAGTCTATTGGACTGGGCATCCAAGATAATCTCTTGGACCTTGTTTTTGGCCTCTGTGATTGTAGTTGTAATATCCCTCATGGTGGATGCATCGGCAATTGTATCACCAATACCAATGGAGAAACCGTTGTGCAACAACCAGTAGTTCACGACTTTTTGGATGGCACTAAAGAGACGAGCACATCTCTGTGGTCCCTTTTCTCTCATTACTGTGTGAATTAAACCTCCACCGGTTGCACCAACAGTCTTCTTATCCACAACACCAAACATGATCTCACCATCTACAATTAACATACCAGTGTCCTTAGGACTCAAGAGATCTTTTCCTCCATCAAATCTTTGCAAATGGATACCTTTTGGAATAGCCATTGACAACAATTGTTTACCGGTCCATAATGGCTTAGGCTTGACAATAGCAGGTGGAGGAATAACTCCATCCCAGTCTGGAATCCAATAAAGCATATTCATGACTTGGTCGAACTCTATATAGTTGTCACGTAATGTCATTTTACGAACACCACACAAGGTATCTTGCACAATACCCATGACAGGTTTATTGGATTGTGCAGAAACAATTTGTAATGGAACGGCACAGATTTCGGATAATTCAGCTCTGGTTTCAGGGGATTGGGGAACGTGCAAGTTCATTTCATCACCATCGAAATCGGCGTTATATGGAGAAGTGACAGACAAGTTTAATCTGAAAGTGGAATAAGGCATAACCTTGACTCTGTGAGCCATCATACTCATTTTGTGCAATGATGGCTGACGGTTGAAAAGAACAGGGTCATCATCCATCAAGTGACGTTCGACCTTCCAGCCATATTGAAGAGCAATATCACCTGCTCTCTTGTTATATCTCAAATCTATACGATCACCAGTATCTCTGATGACATATTTAGCACCTGGATGTTCGTTAGGACCATTTCTCACATACTCAGTCAACTTGTGAATATTGTATGGAGTAACAACTTCTGGGTAAGATAAAGTTCTAGCAATGGAGATTGGAACACCAACTTGATCCAAATCAAGGTTAGGATCACCAGAAATAACTGTTCTGGCAGAGAAATCCACTCTCTTACCCATCAAGTTACCTCTCAATCTACCTTCTTTACCCTTAAGACGAGCTCTGATAGACTTGATTGGTCTACCGGTCTTCTGAAGTGCTTGTGGTTGGCCGGCAATATCGTTATCCATATAGGTAGCAACGTGGAACTGCAAGAGCGCTTCGAACTCCGAAATAACATGCTGCGGCGAACCATCCATTTCCAATCTTTGAACATTGATATTGGCTTTCAAGACATCTGCCAACTTAAAAGTTAAATCATCTTCACCTCTGGCGGTATCGTTGAAAGCAATAGATGGTCTGACTGGTGGTGGTGGAACTGGCAAAACTGTGATTAACATCCATTCTGGTCTGGCGTAGTCCTCGTTGAATCCTAATTTCAAACAATCCTCAGAAGAGATATGCTTAAGAACATTTAAGATTTCTGATGGGGTCAAAAGACGTCTTTCTGGCTGTTCATTTTCATCGAAAGATTTGTTGTGTTTCCATGTACCCCATAATTTCAAACCATCTCTACGGATAGTTGGTTGAGTGTGACCACATCCACCTCTGGTTGTGGTAGCTGGGTTATTATTTCTGTTGGGGTTTAATTCATTTCCACCCTCTTCGGCAATATCGGTCTCACATACCATCTTAGTCTTACAAACTGCCCAAACAGCATTGAATCTCTTTTTTGGATCTCTGATTTTGATAGCCTGGGCCATACCAATGTTGGTTTCATCCAACAAAAGTTTACCACAGTGCATACACACACACTCGCATACTTTCTTAATCTTGGCGATGAAACCAATGTGGAAAACTGGCTTAGCAAGCTCGATGTGACCAAAGTGACCTGGACACTCGGCCATGTCTTCACCACATGTTTGACATCTGAAGTTACGATCAATCGAACCAAGACGAGGATCGTTTAAACCTCCTTCTCTGGGCTTCTTTGTTGTTTGATCCATAGTTTCGGGGTACTCGATCTTGGCCACGGAGATGGCACGGACTTCTTCTGGCGAGAGAAGACCAAACTGGACTTCTTTTACCGAACGAAGTGGAGCAGATGAGTATGGAAATTGACGGGACATGTTGAAACTGTGGTAGTTAGGTTATGATATGTAAATATGAGGTTTTGTTGATGAGATATATCTAGATACCTCGAAATTATGTTTTTGTTATACTGAAACGCTTACTCGACAATATTATTGAGTGGTTGGAGTATGGACAAACTGTTTACAACTCAGTATAAAAGTATCCTTTAATGGGGATATTTCTGAGTGTGATACGAATATAATAGAACGTGACGTTGGCTAGTGTATGCAATAAGTTCACAAGCGATACACGGATTCAATAATACTAATACGGGCGACAGGAAAGACTGTTTCAAAGACGTTCTTACTATCGGATGACGGAAATAAATGGAATGAAATGAAATTTTTTTTGTTTATACGAACCAGTACTGTGCTGAATGGACGAACTGTGATGTCGCTACTTGAACTGCTGGTACTGACTCCTTTTCTGGGTGATACAATGACGACGCTGAGCTGTGGGGCTTCTCCGAGTGCAATCAAGCAAATGACTGGACTTTTTCACCGGTTCTGCCTTGGACGATACTACGGCTTCTAGGGGGACTGGACGACGACGATGACGTGCTGATCCTGGTCCGCTGGCGTGATAGATCTAAGTTGCTACCGGGAGTGACGTTTCTGAGCTGGGAAGAGTTCTTTCCAGGCGCAAATACGATGTCAGGGGTGCAAACTGGTGATAGATTGTATGACGACCAGAGCAGTTAGCCGCCGTTTGCTGTTGTGATTACTGAATTTTCACTTTTCGGTGGAAGTGGCGATTGAAGAAAAAAGTGAGGGTGCGGAGGATTACGCAGGGAGACGAGCGGGGGAAGTGGAAGAAGAGTAAATGTGAGTACGCGAGTGAGTGAGTGTGAGAGTGTGAGAGTGTGAGAGTGTGAGAGTTTTACTGTGCGACAATTTTATCTGTGAGCATAATCACAGTAGGACTGAGCATAACTGGAAAGGAATAATATTTGGCTGAGTGAGAGAGAAAAAAGATGTGGAGGTGGATAGTTACGCATGCAGGAAGTTGGCTAGGTAGAGAAGAGAGTAATATAAGACTCTCTAGAGATTACTACTTATTGTTTTATGATGAAGAGAGATGGAGGGCTTTGATTATTGTGGGTGAAAGGAGTACTAGAAGTGTGTAGATGAAATTAATAATTGGAGACATTGTGTAGTGTAGAGAGTGAATGTGATGTGGGTGTGACATGTGTTAAAGTACTCTCTGTATTGTGAGTGTTACTGTGAACGTACAGTAATGTAAGTTGGTGCTGTTCCTGGCGCAAGATAAAGCAAGAAATCTGATTGAGACGAGCAGAATATTCAAATTTATTGAAATTCTTATCCAAGAGTAAGTATGGATAGTCTTATTGACTATTAACGTGAAAATCCATTTCCAAGATGAATTGGCACTAATTTATCCTTATCTAGTTACGCTTTGAAAGCGCCAAACAACCCTGCATGGAGTATTACTATATTCTTTAATGTGGAGGGACTTAGGTAAGTTAGATATCAAACACGACACATTAAACTAGTATTAAATATGAATTACGATTATTGTGTAGTTGACATTCGTTTGGATATTCTGGTCTATTGTCTCTCATCATCAAGGCTACATCCTCGTAATTGTTGTACTTTTTTTCATTCATCCAATGGTCATTAAGCTTTCTAGACATATTATTCCATGATAATATATTTTATTATTCTCTTCAATTACACACAAGCCAAAAACTTCTATATTCATTAACATTTATTTCCTTTTAGCAATTTACCTTAGCTAAAATTGGAGCACATTTATCAACAATAATTGTAATACTACTCACATTTTATTAATTACTGCAAAATTTGTAACATTTTAGCGAAATTTTTCATTAATTGAAGAACTTCGACATCGCCTTCTTCTGCTTCTCACGACGGGTCTTGATACTAGTCTTGACGTCCTGCAATCCCTTGGTGATGGCAGCATCTTCTGGTTGAAGCTTCTTGGCTTCCTCCAATGCGTTTTGTGCAGATTCTTCATCCTTAGCAAGAAGATATCCCATACCCTTACGGTAGAGGGCCTTAGCCTTGGATTTCTCGTCAATCTGCTCAACTTCCAAAGCATTGGTAGCAGCTTGGATAGTCTTCTTTCCATCCTTGAGCTTGAGTCCAACCAAAGCTGCATTTAAGTACAAAGCCAACTTCAAACTGTGTAACTTAGTCAAATCTTCCTCTGATAAGTCGTCTGGGAAGTACTCAACCAAGAATCCCGATGCCTTACTATATTTTTCGTACGCCTTCTCCAAGTTACCTTCCTTCAACAACTTGGTTCCGATATCCTTCAATTTTGTCACTGCTCCAAATACAGACTCTGGCTTGGTGGTGTCTATGTCGTCATTATCTGCAAGCACTTCTTCGTATGTGTCGCCATATCCATCGTCTACACCTCCTACTGATGGAACGTAATCTGAAGGCAATTCACCACAGTCGCTAATGATCCAGTCTTCTACTGGTTTATCGTTCTCTCCCTTTTCACACCTCTCCAATTGACGAACAACAGACTTACCTTCAATAACCTTACCGAAGACTACGTGTTTTCCATTCAAGTGTGCTGTTGGAACGGTTGTAATGAAGAATTGTGATCCATTGGTATTTGGACCAGCATTGGCCATAGACAATAAGAATGGCTTGTCGTGAATCAACTTGAAATTCTCATCTTCAAATTTCTCTCCGTAGATCGACTCACCACCAATTCCGGATCCGTGAGTGAAATCACCACCCTGACACATGAAATCCTTTATCACACGGTGGAAAATCGATCTCTTGTAGTGCAAGGGCTTACCAGAGGACTCAGACACACCCTTTTCACCAGTACAAAGGGCTCTAAAGTTCTCAGCAGTCTTAGGAACTACATCCTTGAAGAGCTCAAAAACGACCCTTCCTTTAGGCTTTCCGTCAGCCGTGACATCTAAATACACAATTGGGTTTCCTGACATCGTTTACTACAATTACTTGCTATCTACTGACCCTAAACCACTCTAATGGATCTGGAATTTATCACCGACTTTATAATTTTTCAGTTGGTGGAGGGGATCGTTGGTACGACATTTCTAGAATGTCGTGGAAGGTTGATGGGTGATAGCAGCAGTGGATGTTAGTGGAATCGTAGTTTAGGAGAATGGGCAAGAAAACTACATTTGAAGTCCGTAAAAGTGTATAGGTGCTAAAAGTGAAGTAAGATTGAAGTTTGTGTCATGGCGGAAAGGACATATGTATGTGTATACACAGAGTTGGTAATGTAATAGGTACTTAAGAATGGAATTTATTAGAATAGTAGTCAAATTAACTGTTGCTGGTATAATGGGCCATTATCATAGAGAGAAGCATCTCAAAGAGGTCATGTAGGCAAAGTTATAACTTACAACTCAAATACCATGCGTTTCTTGCAAACAAAATCTCACATTTGCAACTTCCCCTATATTCTCGATTAATGTGATTCATGCGCATCTCATTTCTTGATGTACTAGCACCGTACTAGCACCGATACGATTATATCATTCATTAGAAAGCACCATGTACGTCTATGTTATATAATATTATCAAGAGGACTCCTGACAGTAACTGCCAATTGGATAAATTCTTGTCATTTTCGTAAATCCAACTAAAAATAGTTCTGGGACACCGAAAGAAGTCAAAATGGGTGGTAATTGTAGTCCGAATTAGTCATGTACATGCATGAAAAACCAATATTATTTAGACCGTATCCATTTCGGGAGGAAGACATGCCGAAGAAGTACCACCCATCAGATGATTTTTATGGATAACCTTAATAATATGGGAAAGGAAGATCCCTTGGGGTCACTAATTACGTTATAGCGAAGTGCAATTAATCGAGAAAATAGCCTATGAACACGAACTGCGAAAGAAAGAATGTTGGCTTATGTAGCTAAGAACGGAGCGAAGAATGACCTTAATCCTCAATGATTATCGGGAAACTTCAATCAATTTCCATATAATACTGTTATAACCATTCAAAATACGTCATCAATGGACGTCAGAATTATGAAAATCACGAATAGAATATTGAATCAGTAACAGAATATTATTACAGCTGCCCCAGATGGTTTTACATTATTTTCTAATTATACCTACAAATTGGGATCTTTGCATCTCGTAATTACTGCAAATTATCGTTCTACCAGCTACTAGATACGACACTGAATAGGGAGTCGTATCAGCAGCTCTTGACGATATTCTTCCCTTAGACCTGCTTATAACCATGACTTGTCTGTTCGATTTCTTATAAAAGTTAGAAAATGTTGGATGTTTCCACCAAAATTATTCCCAAAAGTTGTATGCTCATGTATAGACAAGCAATATGAAGAGTGTTGGACTAGTTGCGTATACTTTACTTGTCAGCTGTGTCAGAAGTATAGGGGCGATACCCGACTCCCTGTTGGTAGTTGGTCCCGTTTATGACGGTTCCTTTGAGGTAACAAATGATGCAACTATCAGGTTCTTGGACTATAGTGAAATCGACATTACAGACTATTCAGCTGACTCAGGCTGCACTATCACCATGGAACAAGAGACCCAAGCTTTGAGTTTCTTGATTGAAAACCTGTTTTCAAACTCAGGAACCTTGATCATCGAGTCATTCGGTGCAAGCGCTAGCATTGCTTTTTACAACGTGTTCACAAACACTGCAAGTGGGCTGGTGTTCATTGGAGCTCATACCAACCCTAGTATGTCCTTGGCCGGTGTCACCTTTGACAATGATGGTGTTATACGGCTCCGTAATCTAGTTAGAAATACTAGTGCCGTGTTCGGCTCAGGATTCACCACCACAAATTTGGGGATGGTCAGCTTCGTTAATGTAGTCTTTGTGATTGCAAGTACTATCTCAGGTAACGGCTGTATCAGTTTATTTGAGGAGTCTGTTGTGCTATTCTTTCTGGGAAATGAATTGCCGCAAGAGCAGAGTATTAACCTAGCATCCCCCGACTCCTCGATAGTAGTCTCAAGCGGAGCATTCAACTCACCCAATGCTATCGCAACTATCACTAACTTTGGATCAGGCAATACTATTGCCATGACTGCAACTATCAGTAGTATTCTGTATGATGCAACAAGAGGAGTATTAGAGATTATGAGCGGTACTTCAGTTGCCGCGTTTGATATTGGTCTTGGCTACGATGCCTGTGCCTTTATCATAGTAACCGACAATACGAGTGGGTTCGCTTCTGCAGCGGACAATGCAGTCGCTTACGTCGAGCCTCCCCCAAATCCAACAACATGTGTCGATGACTACTGGCCAAATCCCATCTCCTACACTTTCACTTCAGATGTCACCGTGGATGGTCAATTAACAGAAATAACTGGCGCGGTTACAATCTCTGCTGATGGAGGTACAATGACTACTACCACTACGATTTTCCATCCTTCGATCATACCGACTAAAAGGAAGAGAGGTGTCCCAACGGATGTGAATGGCCCCATCTGTACATCATCTAGTATGAGTTCCGATATGTTGTCACTGGAATCTGAAAGCAGCAATGTTCTGTCATCGGCTGATTCATCTAGTATTTCTGACGACTCATTAAATTCATATGATCTTTCCACATCTTCGGAGATCTTATCGTCCCAGATTTCATCTGTCTCGGCAATACCATCATCAACGCAAGATTCATCTTCCTTGGACATTTCGGAATCCATTGAATCTAATTTACCATCAGGTTATCCTTCATCGTCAGTGGGGTCCTCATTTTCATCGGATGTTTCATCCTTATTTAATAGTTCAAGTTCTGTTGGACAACCCTCATCGTCATCTGAAATTTCTTCTTCGTCTGCAATTGACTCCTTCTCATCTGAATTATCGTCGTCAAGAAATGCTAATTCTTCTCTCTCTTCTGAATTACTATCTTTGACTGCCGCTTCAAATTCATCTGGGGGATCTCTCTCGTCATCAAATGTTACTTCTTCGGAAGGATCTATTTCATCTGGATCCAATTCATCCGAAGTCTCTGAAGTGTCGTCATCATCTGAAGTGTCGTCATCATCTGAAGTGTCATCATCATCTGAAGTGTCATCATCATCTGAAGTGTCATCATCATCTGAAGTGTCATCATCATCTGAAGTGTCATCATCATCTGAAGTGTCGTCATCGTCTGAAGTGTCGTCCTCTTCTGACGGAACGTCCTCTACTGACGGAACGTCCTCTTCTGAAGTATCTTCATCATCTGAAGTCTCTGCTTCAACATCTGGTTCTGCTTCAACATCTGAAGGTTCTAATTCAACATCTGAAGGTTATGATTCAACATCCGAAGGCTTTCCTTCAACATCTCAAGATTCTCCATCAACATCAGAAGAGTCTCCTTCAATATCCAAAGAATCCTCTTCAATACTGAAAGAATCCTCTTCCTTCGACGTTTCTTCAGGAGAAGTCTTGACTTCCTCTGAAATATCGCCACCACCGCAAGAGCCGTCTTCATCTGAGTCCTCGCCTTCGTCAGATGTTCTAATTTTAACTGAGCTGGTATCCTCTTCTGATAGACCAACTGCTTCCGCATCTAGCCCAGCCATTAAATCATCATCGTTGTACGTGCTGTCTTCGTCTGGTTTATTATCTTCATCCGACGTAACGTCTTTGTACGACGCTTCCTCTGAAGTAATCATTTCATCTGGATCTTCCTTGTCTGTGATGTTATCTTCATCTGAAGTTTCATCCTCTATATCTGAGGAAACCTCAATTGCTAACGACTCGTCCTCATCTGAGAATGATACACCATCTCTGTCGGAAATTTCCACTTTATTCACCTCTTTGTCTTTGTCAGAAGTGTTTTCTTCATCTGAAGATCAAGCATCTTCTGAGATATCATCTTCACTCGGAGCCACATCAACTAAATCCGAAAAATTGTCTTCGGTTGAGTTTCCAACTTCATCTTCGACGAGTGCTTTAACTCTCTCTTCACTCACTTCTTCGTCTGAAGTGCAATCATCGTCCGACACTACTTCTGACGTGCTTTCTTCATCTGGGACAGCGTCTGTGCAAGGAACTACGTCATCCCAAGAGTCGTTGCCATCTTCCGAGGTGAGTGTTATCTCAGAACACTCTTCGAGTTCAGCCACCATATTTACCGGTATGTCCCTCAGTAGCTCAACACAACCTTCTAATTCCGACAAAGCTTCATCGACTATAAAATTGACACTGGAAGTTTCATCAACCTTTGCTAATACTCCAACCTCTGATACCCAAGAGCAATCGTCAATGACTTCAAGTGTTGATTATACATATTTTTCATCTTCAACTACAAGTTCATCGGAACTGTACTCACAATTCCTGTCCTTTGGCAATTCTTCCTTGGTATATATATCATCAATATCATCATCATCATCGCCATCGTCGTCTGGGTTGACCTCCCTATCGTTAATTCTACCACCTTCGGAGCTTTCTACACTGTTGGCCTCAAGTGAACATTCACTTTCCCGTGCACCTTTAGCCACATCTTCTACTTCTTTATCTTTAACTTCTTCGCTTCTGTTGGCACTTTCCAGTACTGATGAGGAATTCTCCACGCTTTCTTCGTTCCTTTTGACCCTTCCCTCGTCACTAGAGCCCTCTTCCCAGGACCTGTCAATCTTCTCCTCGGATACTTCAGAAGTTATATCGGTGTCACAACTGCATTACAAATCTGTCTCGAGTACTATTCTTGAACTGCTGCTGCTGGCCGATGTCCTGCCGCCTGTGGCGACAAGTATATCGTTCCAAATAGCGGTATCAGTAGCACCACCAAAAGAGTTCCACGCGTTCATGAGTTTTGATGACCATACCATAATACTCACTCAAGCTAATGGTCCGATTTTTCAACTACTTCTACCTGGAGGATACCTCATGATAAATGACTTATTCGTTCACAGTGATATAGAACTAGGATTCTATCTTGACGAGACACCCTTTGGCGGATGGCTCGTTCATGAAGGAGGCCCGCTTGCAAAAAGAGCTGATGTTGAATTTCTTCAGACGCCAAGTGGTCAAACAGAGTTCTATATCTGTCCAGGGGAACCATCTCCGGTACAATTAGTTTCCATAGCTCCTGACTGTATTCTTGGAGAATTGAGTATGCTAGAGGTAGTTTCATCATCCAGTTCTACAAGTGTGGTAGCTTTTTCATCAGCGTCCGTTCTTACTGCTATTCCCTGGTCTATTTCTTCCAGTGGGCCTTCTTCTATTTCTTACTTTGGTTCTTCTGGTTCTTCTGGTTCTTCTGGTTCTTCTGGTTCTTCTGGTTCTTCTGGTTCTTCTAGTTCCTCTGGTTCTTCTAGTTCTTCTCGTTCTCCTGGTTCTCCTGGTTCTGTGGCCTCAGAAAATATTAGATCCACGGCCCCACTAACCACAATCATTACCTCTAACCAAGTGGCAACGATTACTGAATGCCCAATAACGGTTACAGATTGTCCAGCAGAATCTATAAAGACAGTGTCCATTCCACTTACCTTAACGACCACTTATTGCCCAGAGACTCTTCTGTCTGAGATATCCATTTCGACTACCTACATTTCAACTGAAACTCAAGTTGTCACTAGTTGTCCTTCAAAGGACTGTACTCCGAATCACAGAGAAACAATTGTGATTGAGCACACACTAACCACGACATATTTAACTAATGTGAAGACCAAGAGTACGCATAATACGACCAATGGCAAAAACACTCAAGGAGCATCAGTCACAGTAAATGAAGGACTAACTGTAGAAGGAGCAAGGAAAGCGACAGTAGCTGGAGAGACCGGTACTGTGACTACTATTCCAACAGCGAAATTTGTAACTGAAATAGTTCCTAACAGTGATATTCTAACCTTAACGGAATCGGTTGCTAGAGCCATTGCAGCTCCTATTGATACTGATACTACAAACAATGAATCCATAGAGGAGACTGTTTCAGCAGAGCTGTTCGCTAAGGGAATTCAAGCTTCTTCTTACAATCAACAAACATCCTCACAGTCATCACCTATTTCGCCTGCATCAAGTAGATCAACTTCGATAGACAATTTACCTTCCCAAAGCATTCAAATTAGCACTGAGGCTGGTAACAGTGGTGAAAAGCTTATTCGGAGCTTGGGAACGTTGTTGGTGGCAGCAGTAGCTTTCCTTCTTTAGAGCAGTCTTGCTGGCCAAGTTTTAATACTCCAATTATAAAGATAAAATTTTCGTTTTGAGGTTTCACTTCGTTGTTGCATTCTTAGATTTACATTCCACTGCACAATTTCCTATTCAATTCCCGATAGTTTTCATACTTCCTTGTTTTGGACGATTTATTGCTATTTCCAATATTTATATCCAATATACAACACTTAATAATTAGTATCTAGTCAAATGCACGAATACTTTCCACCCGGATGTGGAAGCATGTTCACGACGAAGAGTAGTTTTTCCACTTCGGCGCCTTCGTGGTATTTCCACCTTTCGGCTTTAGTAGTTGCTAATTCTTAGTGGAAGCTATTGGAAGTCCAAGTTTTGTGTTCCTACTCCGCATTAGCAGTGCTTCACTACGAAGTGTGCATGCATGAGAATCAATATTATTTTTGACTTACACTTATCGGTTTGTAGACGTGCGACGGCAATGATGCATGAATATTAAGATTTTTTAAGATATATGAATAATATTCATGAGGCATCGGGGCGTTCTCGTGGCTTTACCATTCGTATATCTCGTAGCGATGCTTAGACGCTAAGAAACATGACGGTTCAATGTATGTCATTAAGGTAGTAACGTCGGTGGAGGTGCTATGACTGGAGTAAAAAGGGCTCATAAGAACTTTTTTTTGGGAAGTTTATTTCCTTTGGAATGAATATGCTTGATCTTACTAATAACGTAAATAGATCTATCATGACTACAAAGTTTACGAATTTAGGACTAAAATATTTTTGGGGTCGTTGGATCAATTTTATATTATTTTCTCAGTCCATATCTGCGAATTGGATTGTTGCAACTCATGAAGTATGTGAATTATGATAGCATAAAACACGATGAGACTAATTTAGGTTGAAACCTCCGTATAGTCGTTACACTCGAACCCTGCTTTAGGTAATGCTGTTTGTTTAGAGAACGGCCACGAATCTTGGCTGTCCCGGAATTATTAAAAGGCACTGGTTCCCATTGCTAAAAACAAATTGCAGTTGGTCTTTGTAAGCAACAGACCTCTACAATGGAACTTGTTAGAGCAACTGTATTCTTATTGCTTGTGAGATGTATTAAAAGTTTAGTGGTGGACTCGGACTCCCAGTGGACCGGCGGGCTCGTGTTTAATGACGATTTATCAATAACGAACAGCGCATCTTATACCTTTTATGACACTGCCATCCTCTACATAACAGATTACTCTACCAATTACGGCTCTACACTAAGCATACATCAAGAAGTTCATGATTTGGAGGCCGACTTTTCAGACTCATTCCTGAATGCTGGTACTTTTATTATTGATTCCTTCAAGCAACCTGTTGTTCTTTCAGTATCTGATATCTTTACAAACTTTGACGGTGGAGAGATGTTCATTGGAGCTCCAACGACTCCTAACTTATTTTTGTCAGGTAGCACTTTTACCAATAATGGTATAATACGGTTCCGGAACCTATTTTATGACAATGGAGATAATATTATCACATCTTATTTTGCTCAGACACAAATTGGAAAGATGAGTATAGTCAATTCGCTTTTCATGATGGTGAAGCCGTTTGTTGGAGATGGTTGTATTAGTCTATTTGAGCATTCAGTTTACCAGTATATTATCAGTGATTCCATGTTACCGGGACAGAGTATTAACTTAGCATCTCCTGACTCATCTATAGTAGTTACAAATGGAGTTGTTAATTCAGTAAATCCGCTCACAACAATTACAAACTTTGGATCAGGTAATAAGATTATCATGACAGCCACCATAGATAGTATGTTGTATGATTCACCTTCGGGAATTTTGCAAGTTATATGTGATGGCTATGTCACTACATTCAAAATTGGTCTCGGATATGACGCTTGTGCCTTTCACATAATAACTGATCTTGATGGAGCGTTTTCTCTAGAAGGGAACAATGCAATTGTTTATGTTCAACCTCCTCCAAATCCGACAACGTGCGTTGATGACTACTGGCCGAACCCCATATCCTATACTTTCACTTCGGGAACCACTGTCGGAGGCCAATTAACTATGGTTACTGGTGCTGTGACGATCTCTGCTGATGGGGATTCAATGACTACCACTACCACCATTTACCACCCAGTCATCACACCAAATAAGAAAAAGAGAGGTTGGACAATTGATGGAGACGGCCCAATTTGTACGTCAGATAGTTTGAGTTCGGGTACTTCTTCACTGCTACCTGAAAGCACCTCTTCTATTCTTTCATCTGTTTACTCATCGAATTCAGCCAACGACTTATCCAGCGTCGTATCAAGCTTTTCGGAATCTGTCTCTTCTGCCATTTCATCTTCATCTGATATTTCCGAAGCTATAATGTCTTCAGATAAAGGAGTACCGTCCTACGCTGAAGATTCTTCTTCGTCTTTTTCTGTTGTGTCAACATCATCTGGAATAGCTTCATCTATTTACTATGATCTGTTTACTGACATCCTGTCTACTCCTTCTATAAGAGAGGACTTCTCCTTGTCTGGTGCCTCTTCATTCTCCGAATTGCCTTCTTCAATTAAATCTCCACCCTCCTTTGACTATTCATCTTCGTCTGAGGTATTGTCTTCCTCTGAAATATCATCTTCATCTGAGGTATCGTCATCATCTGAAGTATCATCTTCATCTGAGGTATCATCTTCATCTGAGGTATCGTCGTCATCTGAGGTATCGTCGTCATCTGAGGTATCGTCGTCATCTGAAGTATCATCTTCATCTGAGGTATCGTCGTCATCTGAGGTATCATCTTCATCTGAAGAATCGTCTTCATCTGAGGTATCGTCTTCATCGGAGGTGTCGTCTTCATTTGAAGGAAAGTCTTTATCTGACTTATCAACTTCATCTAAGGCATCATATTTGTCAGAGATTTTATCTTCATCGGACGTATCATCTACGTCATCTTCAGAGGAACAATTGTCCTTTGAGCTGACAAAATCATCCGATGTCCTGTCATTTGAAGAACAGTCAAAATCGGACTCTCTGTCCTCATTTGAGGTTCAGTCCTTGACAAACGTGTCTTTAGACGTACTATCAAGTTCAGTGGTGACTTCATTTACATCTTCAGTTTCGACAGTTGGGGTATCATCATCTTTAGAGTTGGAGCCTTCTGAATCATCATCTGAAGCTTTTCCATCTGAAAAACAGTCATCGTCGGAAGCATCCTCTTCATCTATACAGACTTCATCTATGGTACCATCTGTATCTCAATCCTCAACCGACTTGGTTCAAACATTGTCTACTAGCACGCCTCCTTCTTCATTCGACACATCGGCATTTGAACTATCATTTTCGTCTCTTTCCTCTTCATTTGTGGCAGTCTCTTTACCTGAGCTGACGCCTTCATCTGATGCACCATTTTCATCTAAGGAGACATCAACTTCGTCGACTTCCATTGTATTCTCTTCGTCTGAAGTCTTATATTCATCTTCCACTTCTTCCGAAGAATCATTTTCTGGTGTATCGCCAAGTTTGTTCTTATCATCTATTGCTTCTTCCTCCAGTTCTGACGTTTACTTATCTCATTCCTCAAACTCGCCTGTTGCATCTTTCCCTGATGAAGTTATGTCACTGTCGACTGCAACCAGAGACACATCATCAAATAAACCGTCAATATCACCTAAAGATGTGTCTTCTGTATCAAAGTCATTATTGTCCGAGCTGTTTTTAACATCATCAAGTCTATCCAAGTATGACTCAATGCCCCCTTCACTTGTGAGTTTATCCTCGTCAGCCGAAGAGCCTTCTTTTACTGAGATTATTACATCGATGTCTGAAACACGTTCATTCTCCGGGTCGAACGATAGCTCACAACTTTCCACCTATTCGATTTCGGTGACATCAAACGATATTTCTTCAACTAGTAGATCGGAATCTAGCTCTGCCTCCTTATCAGCATCTAGTGTTGAAACTGCATCATCGTCAGTCTCGATTGCTGGTCCATCAATTTCTCGTTCCATACTGCAATTCTCTGAAGCTTTAAGTGTCAGATCAACTTCAACCGCATCTAGTATAATTAGCTCTACAGAGTTGTACTTTCAATTTCTGTCTTACGGAAATTCTTCGTTTATATCATCTTCGTCAATAGAGACTTCCTCCCAGTCGCTGACTTTTTCATTATCTGACCTTTCGTCTCTCGCCTCAAATTCAGAATGGTCCACTTCAATTTCTATCTCTATTTCTTCGTCCCTCTTCTCTTCTAGTTCCGAGGTAGAATTTTCTTCTTCCACTTCTTCCACTTTCCCATCATTGCCACCTACATCAGTACTACTTACTTCCTTGATCCTGACTCTGACTTCGTCAGAAGTTTCTGGGTCCGAAGTATCATCGGTACTGATAATTTCAGAAACATCTATGTCTTCTCTGTTATCACAGCCCTTGTCGTTGCCTCCAGGTACTTCCACTATTACCTTCCAAATATATGCGTCGGCCCACCCACCGCTGCCTTTCCATGAATTCATCTGTTTTGAGGATCACACAATCACATTTACAGAAACCGCTGGTCCATTCTTTCAACTAGAACTCCCTAATGGTCTTCTCAAAATAAATAATTTATTTGTACACGGATATTCTAATCTGGGCCTTTACATTGACGAAAGTCCATTTGATGGATGGCTGCTAGTTTCAGAGCACGATTCCCTTGCAAAGAGAGACAATCAAGACAATATCCTTCAGATCGGATCTGGACAGCGAGAGTTCTACGTATGCCCAAGTGAAGCTTCTCCTGTGCAATTGATTTCAAAGGATCCGGATTGTCTACTAGTAGAATTGCATGTATTGGAAGAAGCCACGGTATTTCCTACCAGTATCGAGACGGGTTCTTCTACAACCTTTGGTTCTTCGTCTACTTTTGTCTCAGTTGGGTCTGGTTATCCTTCTGGTTATGGTCTTCCTTCTAGTTCTGATTACCCTTCTGGTTCTGGTTCTTCAAGAATTTCTGGTCCTGTGGACTCAGAAGGAAATATTGCCACTGTTGTAACCACTGTCATTACGTCTCATCAAGTGGTGACGATTGCCGAATGTCCAAGCACAGCTACTGCTTGTCCGGCAGCTTCTATTAGGACCATGACTATTCCACTTACCTTAACCTCCACTTATTGCCCAGAGCTGCTATTACCACAAACAACAATCACTTCAACCTACACGTCATCGGAAACTCAAATTGTCACTAGTTGTCCATCGAAGAACTGTGCTCCAGACTACAGAAAAACAGCTGTAATTGAGCACATAATCACCACGACCTATTATCTTAGTGTCGCTATTGAAGATTCACGGGGTACAAGTGTGGCGATTTCAGAAGAAATCGACAAAGGAGGTAATGATGCAACAGACAAGGGTATTAAGGGAACAGAGGGCACAACAGTACCACAGGAAACAAACCCCTTTACTGCTACAATCCACAAATTTGAAACTGAAACATTTGCAAATGGTGCTACTTTTCCTCACGAAGCAACTATAGTCACTATAGACGCTGAATCTATAGTGGGTACTATTAAGCTGATAACGAAAGGAATTCAAAATCCTGCAAGCGGCCATGAATCATTGTTGTCAACTACCTCCCTCTATTCACATTCATCCTCTATCTTACTTCCGAGTATCAAATCGATCAGTACCGACACAAGAAATAGCGGAGATAGGCTTATCCGTGGCTTTGGAATGTTTGTAGTAGCAGCGATAGTGTTCCTACTTTAAGTCTCTGGATCAGAAACCGATTCTTTCTTACTCATTTCCGAAGACATTCTTTCTTATTTCATGGCTTCTTTTTCGTTCTTCATTCAGTTTTAGTGTCATATGATCTTCATTTCGGTTTGGTGTAATTTTCTTACCAAAGTACACAGTTTATAGGTTCCAAATACAAGAGTAAAATTCCATCAGGAAGTATAATTTGGTACTAATTCTTGATATAAGATAGGTGACAATGTGTGGCAGCCGTAGCCCGAGTTTTCTTCACTTAGTAGTTGCTAAGTCGAAACCCTAATATTCAAACTTGCACTTAGAATGAGAACACCATCAAGTGGTTGCAACTTCTTATTGAAACAAATCATGTACAACGAGTGAAAAGAACTAGGGTTGCGTTTTTACTCTGCATGCAGATCTGATCTACATCCATGAAGCTGGATTTTTTTGTTTCGCTTTGTGACTTGCAGGATGCGTCAGATGAATTTAGATAAGCTAATATTAGCTAGAGGCGGCACTGTTCGAGGCATTACCGTTCGTTTATCATTGTGTAAGGAGTGAAAGATTCTAAGCGACATCGCCGTACCAAGCATGATTAAAGCAAGAAGTGTTACCCAGACTATGGCTTGAGTTCAGTGGTCGTGAGTGAGATTCCTTGTCGGATGTGGTCTTCTCTATTCAAAACTATATAAACATCTTTTGTGACTACTAGAAATACATCTACAAGGACTTCTGAGTTTACGAATTTAGAACTAAAATAAAAAGATCTCCACTACCAAGATTTTACATTATTTTTTATGTGGATCACCTGTAATGTATATTTTTGCATCTCGTAATGGATGCGAATTGAGTTTTGTGTTGATCAAAAGAGGAGAATACTTTACTACGATATCTGGTCTCCATGACAATTACCTCCAATAGACCATGCGTTAATTGGTTATTCATCGACAACGTCTTGCCCACGATCTTGGAAAACTCATGAATACCATTCCTTTATAAAGGTCCTATTCTTCCAAAGAAAGTAGAAATGAATTCGCACCCACGACTCCATCACTCTACGATGGATCTTCTCAGACTAGGTATATACTTATCACTTGCCGGATGCATAAAAAGTTTAGATGTGACGTCCAACTCCCAATGGACTGGAGGCCCGCTCTTCCAGGATTCTTTGTCCATTTCAAACGGTGCAACTTATACGTTTAATGACATGGCCGATATCTACGTTGTCGATTATTCAGCAGACATAGGATGTACGCTAAACATAGAGCAAGTGCTGCAAGGCATATATATGGGTTTTGAGAATCTGTTCTCGAATTCAGGAACGTTCCTAATCGAGGCTTTTGATCAAAGCGTTGAAGTTGATTTCTATACCAGCTTTACAAATAGCGAGACGGGTCAGATTTTCATTGGATCTCGAACAAGTCCTTTCCTAGAATGCTATGGTAATGATTTCAAAAATGATGGTATAATGCGATTCAGGGGTCTACAAAGAGATGACAACGGTGTAATTGATTATGGTTATACCAATACAGTGTTGGGAAAACTCAGCTTGGTCAATACAGTTCTACTTGTTGAAGGTCCGATCACAGGAAGCGGATGTATTAGTTTACATGAGGAGTCTATCGTCATATTCTTTCTGGGGGAGTCGTTGCCCCAAGGGCAGAGCATCAACTTAGCTTCACCAGAATCTTCAATTATTATTGCTAACGGTGTTGTCAATTCAGTGGATCTGTTTGCTACAGTCACTAATTTTGGCTCGGGAAACTCGATTGTTTTTACGACAACTGTGAATAGCTTTCAGTATGATGCAAACTCAGGAATACTACAAATAAATACGGACTTCTACGACAATGCTGCGGTACGGGTGTTCCAAGGTCGATTCTAGTCAGAACGCTTCGGTTGGAGCAACATCCAGTGACATTTCCCAGCCAAGTTTCAGGGTGTCGTCTCCTACATCTGTAGCAACATCATCATTAACTGCAGACGCGTCCTCTTCATTATCATATTCTCGAACTGACTCAATTTCCCATACGATGTTCGATTTTTCGACATCTCCATCTATGAATCCTAGCACAATTGGATCTTCAAGGCAAAGATCAACGGAACAGAGTTTAAACTTCCTGTTCTTTGGCAATACGTCGTTCGTATCATCTACATCATCAGTTGCTGTCACGTTTCAGTCATCTACTCCAACTCCGCCCGATAATTCTAAATTACCTATGTCAAGTGTACAATTGTCGTCATCCAGCTCTTTCTTACATATCTCCTCTACTTCATCGCTTTTCTTGGAATCTTCTTTTATTTCAGAAACATCCCCAATTACTGTGGAACCATCGTCACATTCTTTGTTTGTATCTACTACTTCCACTTCGTCACAATTGGATTCTTCGGAATTCAAGAATACTTCGGCTGATATAACTGCTACCTCCACCGAGCCACAGATTCTGGACGAACTGATCTCAAGCCTAGCTCTGCCCCTGCTTCTGGAGCCACTGTCACTGCTTTCAGCTACTACTACAATTACCTTCCAAATATCTGCAGTAGCAGCCGCCCCACAATCTTTTCATGAATTCGTTACTTTTAATGACCACTCGATTACTTTTACTGAGACAAACGGGCCACTTTTCCAACTAGTTCTTCCTGGTGGATTCCTCAGGATAAATGGCTTATTTGTACACAGTGATATCGAACATGGCTTCTATCTTGACAAGAGCCCCTACGGTGGATGGTTAGTAGGGAGAGGAGCTAATCTGCTTGCAAAGAGAAACGACGAGGAGGAGGTTCTTCAGATGGAAAATGGACTACAGGAGTTCTATTTCTGCCCAGGTGAAGTGTCTCAAATACAATTAGTTTCAATAGCTCCTGATTGTGTTGTTGGAGAATTGCATATCTTGCGAAAGACAGCTTCACTTAGTTCTGTGAGCGGTAAGAGTCAATCTGCTATTGCTTCTGCCTCTGCTGCAGTTTCTGTTTCTGGAATTACTGACACTACTGAATCTGCTTCTCTTGTGGTTATCTCTTCTAGTCCTACTTCGTTTGCATCTGACTCAGCTTCTTCTTCTTCAGTTACGTCTGGAGCAGTGTCGTCTTCGATTTTTGTAATTTCGGAAGGCAGTGTCTCCACATGGATAACGACAGTAATTACTACCAATAGTATCGTGACCATCACCGAATGCCCCAGTACTGTCACGGACTGCCCAGCTCCATCAATTAGAACTGTAACCATCCCTGTTAAAGTAACCACCACTTATTGTCCAGAGACGGTACTTTCTCAAGTAACGAACACGTCATTTTATACCTCGTATGAAACTCAAGTTATCACAAGTTGTCCTTCAACGACTTGCCCTCCAGATTACAAACAAACAACTGTAATTGAGCACATACTCACCTCGACATATCACTCCATTGAAACCACGGTTATTAAACAGGGGAGTGGCAATATAGGTGACATTGGAAACGAAAGTCCTGGAGCACGAGGGGCAGTTACTGCAAGCGGACATCAACTACCAATCGGAACAACTGAAACCGTAACCTGGCAGACCCACAAAACTATGCCTACTACCGCAGATGTGGTTGGAACTATAGCAACCGTGACTAAACCTGTTAGAACAGCAGCAACCCTTGTTTCTCATTCAAAATCTACTTCTTTAACAGGATCTGTACCTCAAGGGCTGATCGCAGGAGCGGCAGATACTGCTCTAAATCATTACCCTTTTTCACCTTTATCGACTTCGATCACTTCGTCAACTTCATCAACTTCATCTAACAGCGTATCTGGAAGCGTCTCCATTGGCACCGACTTTGGAAATGGTGCTTCGAAGTTAATTAGTGGTATCGGAGCTTTGTTCATTCCGATTGCAGCTTTGCTTCTTTAGTGTACTCTTAATGCACTTCATCACAAAGTTTCAATTCTTTAGAACATCCTGTTTGCCAGTACATAATTCCTCTTGTTCTAATGCATGTATTAACAGATAACACAAGTTTGTTATCATTAGCATTGACATTAAAATTTTGTAAATTTGCAGCTATTTTACAAATACAACATTATTTTCTTTTGCAAGCTTTTGGAAGTGCAGGCGATGCGATATTATCAAAGGTGTACTATATATACCCTTCATCACTATTCAATTTGAACCCCGCAACTGCAAGGGAGGATTCATCAAATCACAAGTAAGCCCCAAAAGGCTGAATTTCGGTTGTTGGAACGGTCGTGATTCCTTTTCAGCCACTTTTGTCCACTCACGAAAAAGGCGTACTCTCGGAATGAGAACAGCTGATTATGTATTGAACTGGGAGTGGTTCGCAAACAGTGCGTCGAGTTAGTTTATACATTCCTTAAATACAATCCCTTTTGTTAGAACATGGTTGTTATTTTTGGCGACTGGTGTCCTTGTTAGTTCGTTTCATGTAATTTTTTAAGGAGTGTCAAAACTTATATAAGTGGGGATTACATGCGAGAATGTTCTCGTAAATCATTGTACTCTTAACAGTATAGACGTCAGTTTTACCGTATTATAAGGACCAAAGTAATGTTATCTCTTAATTTCAGACACATATGACAAGGCAGCAACTGCCACAAGTTGTATCTCCACGCCTAGACACCTAAAATTTATTTACTCTATTGGCAGATCAAAGAGACGTCACCAAAATGAAGCCGTAAGATATGCACATGTCGTCGGCACCGAAAGATGAGAAGTGCCATCTTCGGAGACAGTCCGCATTACGTAGGGTATCTTCCCAATATTCTTTATTTTTTAGGCACTCGACTGGTGCAATTGCTGTAAATACTACCTTACCAAAGAAACACTTTTATAACCTATCAGGGCTCTAACTTCGTATCCATTGTTTCTACGAAACCGAGAAGTCATCTAGCACCCGATTATGAAAAAATATCTGCGAGACGCAGTCTTCTGCCTAATCTATTGCATGAGATCTAATATTATCTAATTCTCGAATAGAAGAGGCTGCCAACAAATTAAAAATAACCTAAAGGCGGTCTGTCTCCAATAATTTTACGAACTGCCATTGTTCTATGAACTATAAGGTAAGGTGAATGAATCTAGTTCCATTCGAATTACAGTACATCGATATTATTTTATAGGATTAGTTGCTTTATGATATGCTCTAGCAAGTATATTAGCTTCCAATTCGACTACCCGTAAAACTTTCGTTATGGAATCAATACTGAATTCTAATGATTATGCACATTTGCATCAAAGAAACAAATCTTTTCAGAATCTTATTATATTTTGTTTCACCGGAAAACATTCTCGTAAATGAATGAAATTTAGCTATATATCAATTCACATTGACAATGCATGGAAGCAACTATAAAACTATTCAAATGCCCCCGATAGTGAAGAAATATGGACGTTCAGTCTGAAGTTATTTCCGAACCGTCTACTTTTCGTGTATTTAAGTTATAAAATGCACCTTTTCAGATTCGTTCCCTACTTATTACTCAGTCGGTTCTGTACCTGCCAAGGCCAAGTTTTTGTAGGTGATTTGTATATAGATGTTGACAGCAATAAAGACTACCCTGATTCCTCAAGTTTGATATTTGGATACTTCTCAGTAGGTGATGAAAGAAGCGTAGTTAGTATCGAGGCTGATCCAGAAGGGTTATTTTTCGAAGTCACTACTGCGTTCACTAACGGGGGAACTTTCATTCTTTCATCGTTTAATGCTCCCCTCGTTGTCTCTTTCAATGGATACTATGATGGAAGTGGAGGAAAATCCTTCGTGGGGACTAATACTAATACTGATATTCCTTTCCAATGTTCAATTTTTCAGAACAGGGAACCTATGTATTTCCGCCAGATAGAAAGAGGAGACTCAGGCAAGATCACAATCGACGCCCCAATTGTTAGTACTAATTCATACGGTGCGATTAGTGTTGTCAACCATTTATTCGAGATCTCTAGTCCCTTTGAAGGCGCCGGTTGTATTGCCTTATTTGACGAGTCCACCGTCTTGATAAGCAGAAATGTCTCAATTGCAGCTCCACAAAGCATTAATCTTGCCTCGCCAGAATCATCTATCAGAGTTCTCTCTGGCCTTTATGACTCTGCCGATCCAATAACCATAGTCACCAATTTTGGTGCTGGAAACACCATTGGTTTGGATGTCACTATTGATTGTATTCTGTATAACGAACCGTCAGGAATGTTGCTGTTGGTATATCAAGGCCAGACCAATGCTTTCTATATTGGCGGAGGCTATGAGCACAGTGGGTTTGTCATTGTAACCGATAACTCAAAGGGCTTGACGGCTGTGGACAACAATGCTGTTGCATATATTGAACCGGCCCCGACGCCCACCACTTGTCTTGATGACTACTGGCCTAATCCAATATCATATGATTTTACTACTACTGCAACAGTCGATAATCAATTAACGACTCTTAGTCGTGCTGTTACCATCTCACAAGGTACTGATGGGCAAATGTCCACGACAACAACCATTTATCACCCAACTATACAGACGATTTCCTACAGAAAGAGACAGCTAACTTTGCTGGATCCACCGTTTTGTCCATCCCCAACATCTAGTGATTCTTCAGCCTCGTTTCTGGATAGCGATAGCAGTTCACTTTCAAGCGAAGCAGTCTCTACTACACCTGATTCATCAAGTGAGCTTTCAAGTTCCTCGACAGAAGGGTCATCTTTCGATGTGCCATCTTCCTCTGATGTACCATCGTCAACTTCAGCTCCATCTTCAGGACCGCTTTCATCGCTATCTTCCGAATTCTCCTCTTTCTCTGAAGTCTCCGAAGTCCTTTCCTCATCTGAAGCTTC